>OX328011.1:35252019-35335019 GCA_946811545.1 Netelia fuscicornis | reverse complement strand
CAACCGATCGGCGCTCGGAGACGGCGCGTGGACCGATCGGGGGTTAAGAGACGGCGCGTGGACCGATCGGAGATCAGGAGATTACGCGTGGACCGATCGGGGTTGTGGAAGCGGCGCACGGACCGATCGTGGCTCGGAGACGGCGCGTGGAGGCATCGGGGCTTTGAAGACGACGCGTGGACCGATCGGGGCTCAGGAAACGGCGTGTGGTACGATCGGGGCTCAGGAGACGACGCGTGGATCGATCGGGGCTCAGGAGACGACGCGTCGAACAATCGGGGCTCAGGAGACGGCGCGCGGACCGACGGGGGCTCAGGGGACTCGCGTGGATCGATCGGGGCTCCAGAGGCGCCGCGTGGACCGATTGGGACCAGGAGACGGTGCGTGAACCGTTCGGGGCTCGGAGACGGCGCGTGGACCGATCGGGGCTCGGAGACGACGCGTAGACCGATCGGTGCTCGGAGACAGCGCGTGGACCGACTGGGGCTCGGAGACGGCGCGTGGACCAATCGTGGTGTAGGAGAAGGCGCGTGGAATGATCGGGGTTCAGGAGACGGCGCGAGGAGCGATCGGGGCTCAGGAGAAGACGCGTCAATTGATCGGGGCTCAGGACACGACGCGGCGACGGATCGGGGCTTGGAGACGGCGCGTGGACCGATTGGGGCTTAGGAGACGACGCGTGGACCGATCGGGGCTCAGGAGACAGCGCGTGGACCGATCGGGACTCAGGAGACGGCGCGTGGATCGATTGGGGCGTGGATACGGCGCGTGACGCGACCGGGGCTCAGGCGGCCGCGCGTGGAGCGATCATGGCTCGGCGACGGCGCGTGGAACGATCGGGGCTCGGAGACGGCGCTTGAACCGACCGGGGCTCAGGAGACGGCGCGTGGACCGATCGGGGCTCGGAGACGGCACGTTAACCGATCGGGGCTTAGGAGACGATGCGTGGACCGATCGGGCTCGGAGCCGGCGCGTGAACCGATCGGGGCTCAGGAGGCTGCGCGTGGACCGATCGAGGCTCGGCGACGGCGCGTGGACCGATCGGGGCTCGGAGACGACGCGTGTACAGATCAGGGCTTGGTGACGGCGCGTTTACCGATAGCAGATCGGAGACGGCCCATGGACGGATCGCGGCTTAGGAGACGGCGCGTGGACCGATCGGGGCTCAGGAGACGGTGCGTGGACCGATCGAGGCTCGGCGACGGCGCGTGGACCGATCGGGGCTCGGAGACGACGCGTGTACAGATCAGGGCTTGGTGACGGCGCGTTTACCGATAGCAGCTCGGAGACGGCCCGTGGACGGATCGCGGCTTAGGAGACGGCGCGTGGACCGATCGGGGCTCGGAGACATCGCGTGGACCGACTGGGACTCAGGCGGTTGCGCGTGCACCAATTGGGGTTCGGCGACGGCGCGTGGACCGCTCGGCGCTCGGAGACGGCGCGTTAACCGATCGGGGCTTAGGAGACGATGCGTGAACCGATCGGGGTTCGGAGACGGCGCGTGGACCGATCGGGGCTCACGAGACGGCGTGTCGACCGATCGGGGCTCAGGAGACGGGGCGTGGACCGATTGGGGTTTAACAGAGGACGCGTCGACCGATCGGGGCTCAGGAGACAGCGCGTGGACGAATCGAGTCTCAGGAGACGGTGCGTGAACCAATCGGTGCTCGGAGACGGGGCGTGGACCGATCGGGGCTTAGGAGACGGTGCGTGCACCGATCGGGGCTCGCGAGACTGCGCGTGGATGGATCGGGGCTTCGGGAACGACGCGTGGACCGATCGGGGCTCAGGAGACGGCGCGTGGACCGATCGGGGCTCGGAGACGACGCGTGGACCGATCGGGGCTCACGAGACGGCGCGTCGACCGATCGGGGCTCAGGAGACGGCACGTGGACGGATCGTTCTCAGGAGACGGCGCGTGAACCGATCGGCGCTCGGAGACGGGGCCTGGACCGATCGGGACTTAGGAGACAGCGCGTGGATGGATCGGGGCTCGGAGAGTACGCGTGGACCGATCGGGGCTCGGAGACAGCGCGTGGACCGACTGGGGCTCAGGCGGATGCGCGTGGACCAATTGGGGTTCGGCGACGGCGCGTAGACCGATCGGGGCTCGGAGACATCGCGTTAACCGATTGGGGCTTAGGAGACCATGCGTGAACCGACCGGGGCTCGAAGACGGCGCGTGGACCGATCGGGGCTCGGAGACGACGCGCGGACCGATCGGGGCTCGGAGACAGCGCGTGGACCGACTGGGGCTCAGGCGGTTTCGCGTGGACCAATTGGGGTTCGGCGACGGCGCGTGGACCGATCGGGGCTTAAGAGGCCGCGTGTGGACCGATCGCGGCTCGGCGACGGCGCGTGGACCGATCGGGGCTCAGGAGACCGCGCGTGGACCGATCGGGGCTCAGGAAACGGCGCGTGGACCGATTGGGGCTCGGATACGGCGCGTGAACCAATCGGGCCTCAGGAGGCCGCGCGTGGACCGATCGCGGCTCGGCGACGGCGCGTGGACCGATCGGGGCTCAGGAGGCCGCGCGTGGACCGATCATAGCTCGGCGACGGCGCGTGGACCGATCGGGGCTCGGAGCGGCGCTCAGAACGATCGCGGCTCGGCGACGGCGCGTGGACCGATCGGGGCTCAGGAGGCTGCACGTGGATCGAGTGGGGCTCAGGAGACGGCGCGTGGACCGCTCGGGGCTCGAAGACGGCGCGTGGAACGATCAGGACTCAGGAGACGTCACGTGAAATGATCGGCGCTCGGAGACGGCGCGTGGACCGATCGGGGCTCAGGAGAAGGCGCGTGGACCGATCGGGGCTTAGTAGAAGGCGCTTGGACCGATCGGGGCTTAGTAGAAGGCGCTTGGACCGATCGGGGCTTAGGAGACGATGCGTGGACCGATCGGAGCTCGGAGACGGTGCGTGGAACGATCGGGGCTCAGGAGACGGCGCGTCGACCGATCGGGGCTCAGGAGGCTGCGCGTGGACCCTTCGGGGCTCGCAGAAGGCACGAGGACCGATCAGGGCTTAGGAGACGACGCGTGGACCGATCGGGGCTCGGAGACGGCGCGTGGACCGATCGGGGCTCGGCGACTGCGCGTGGATGTATCGGGGCTCAGGAGACAGCGCGTGGACCGATCGGAGCTCAGGAAGCGGCGCCTGCACCGATCGCGGCTCGGAGACGGCGCGTGGAGGCATCGGGGCTTAGAAGACGACGCATGGACCGAACGGTGCTCAGAAAACGGCGCGTGGAGCGATCGGAGCTCAGGAGACGGCGCGTGAACCGATCGGGGCTCAGGAGACGGTGCGTGGACCGATTGGGGCTCGGATACGGCACGTGAAGCAACCGGGGCTCAGGAGGCCGCGCGTGGACCGATCGCGGCTCGTGCGACGGCGCGTGCACCGATCGGCGCTCGGAGACGGCGCCGACCGATCGTGGCTTAGGAGAAGGCGCGTGGAACGATCGGGGTTCAGGAGACGGCGCGTGGACCGATTGGGGCTCGGAGACGGCGCGTTAACCGATTGGGGCTTAGGAGACCATGCGTGAACCGACCGGGGTTCGAAGACGGCGCGTGGACCGATCGGGGCTCGGAGACACCGCGTGGACCTATCGGGGCTCGGAGACAGTGCGTGGACCGACTGGGGCTCAGGCGGTTTCGCGTGGACCAATTGGGGTTCGGCGACGGCGCGTGGACCGATCGGGGCTTAGGAGGCCGCGTGTGGACCGATCGCGGCTCGGCGACGGCGCGTGGACCGATCGGGGCTCAGGAGACCGCGCGTGGACCAATCGGGGCTCAGGAAACGGCGCGTGGACCGATTGGGGCTCCGATACGGCGTGTGAACCAATCGGGCCTCAGGACGCCGCGCGTGGACCGATCGGAGCTCGGAGACGGTGCGTGGAACGATCGGGGCTCAGGAGACGGCGCGTGAACCGATCGGCGCTCGGAGACGGCGCGTGGACCGATCGGAGCTCAGGAGACCTTGCGTGGACCGATTGGGGCTTGGATACGGCGCTTGAACCAACCGGGGCTCAGGAGGCCGCGCGTGGACCGTTCGCGGCCCGGCGACGGCGCGTGGGCCGATCGGGGCTCGGAGACGACGCGTGGACAAATCGGGGCTCGGAGACGGCGCGAGGAGGCATCTGGGCTTAGAAGACGACGCGTGGATCGATCGGGGCTCGAAGACGGCGCGTGAACCGACCGGGGCTCAGGAGCCCCGCGTGGACCGATCATGGCTCGGCGACGGCGCGTGGACCGATCGGCGCTCGGAGACGACGCGTGAACCAACCGGGGCTCAGGAGGTCGCGCGTGGACCGATCGCGGCTCGGTGACGGCGCGTGGACCGATCGGGGCTCAGGTGGCCGCGCGTGGAACGATCGCGGCTCGGCGACGGCGGGTGGACCGATCGGGGCTCAGGAGGCCGCGTGTGGACCGATCATGCCTCGGCGACGGCGCGTGGACCAATCGGTGCTCGGAGACGACGCGTGGACCGATCGGGGCTCAGGCGGTTGCGCGTGGACCATTTGGGGTTCGGCGAAGGCGCGTGGACCGCTCGGCGCTCGGAGACGGCGCGTGGACCGATCGGGGCTAAGGAGATAACGCGTGGACCGATCGGGGCTCGGAGACAGCGCGTGGAATGATCGGGGCTCAGGAGACGGCGCGTGAACCGATCGGCGCTCGGAGACGGTGCGTGGACCGATCGGGGCTTAGGAGATGGCGCGTCGACCGATCGGAGATCAGGAGACGACGCGTGGACTGATAGTGCTCTGGAAGCGGCGCACGGACCGATCGTAGCTCGGAGACGGCGCGTTAACCGATCGGGGCTTAGGAGACGATGCGTGAACCGATCGGGGCTCGGAGACGGCGCGTGGACCGATCGGGGCTTAGGAGACAACGCGTGGACCGATGGGGGCTCGGAGACGGCGCGTGGACCGACCGGGGCTCAGGAGGCCGCGCGTGGACCGATCGGGGCTCGGCGACGGCGCGTGGACCGATCGAGTCTCGGAGACGACGCGTCGACCGATCGGGGCTCAGATGACGGCGCGCGGACCGACCGGGGCTCGGAGACGGCGTGTGGAACGATCGGGGCTCGGGTGACGGCGCATGAACTGATCGGCGCTCGGAGACGCCGCGCGGACCGATCGGGGATCGGACACGGCGTGTGGACCGATCGAGGCTCGGAGACGACGCGATTACGTATCGGGGATCAGGAGACGACGCGTGGAACGATCCGGGCTCAGGAGACGAAGCGTGGACCGATCGGGGCTCGGAGACGGCGTGTGGAACGATCGGGGCTCGGGTGACGGCGCATGAACTGATCGGCGCTCGGAGACGGCGCGTGGATCGATCGGGGATCGGGGACGGCGCGTAGAACGATCGCGGCTCGGAGTCGACGCGTTAGCCGATTGGGGCTTAGGAGATGATGCGTGGACCGATCGGGGCTTGGAGACGGCGCGTGGACCGACCGGGGTTTACGAGAAGGCGCTTGGTCCGAACGGGGCTTAGGAGACGGCGCGTGGACCGATCGGGGCTCGGAGACGGCGCGTGGAACGATCGGGGCTCAGGAGACGGCGCGTCAACCGATCGGCGCTCGGAGACGGCGCGTGGACCGATCGGGGCTTAGGAGACGGCGCGTGGACCGATCGGAGATCAGGAGGTGACGCATGGACCGATCGGGGTTGTGGAAGCGGCGCACGGACCGATCGTGGCTCGGAGACGGCGCGTGGAGGCATCGCGGCTTTGAAGACGACGCGTGGACCGATCGGGGCTCAGGAAACGGCGTGTGGCGCGATCGGGGCTCAGGAGACGACGCGGGGTTCGATCGGGGCTCAGGAGACGACGCGTCGAACAATCGGGGCTCAGGAGACGGCGCGTGGACCGATTGGGACCAGGAGACGGTGCGTGAACCGTTCGGGGCTCGGAGATGGCGCGTGGACCGATCGGGACTCAGGAGACGGCGCGTGGACCGATCGCGGCTCGGAGACGGCGCGTGGAACGATCGGGGCTCAGGAGACGGCGCGTGAACCGATCGGCGCTCGGAGACGGCGCGTGGACCGATAGGGGCTTAGGAGACGGCGCGTGGACCGATCGGGGCTCGGAGGCGGGGCGTGGAATGATCGGGGCTCAGGAGACCGCGCGTGAAATGATCGGCGCTCTGAGACGGCGCGTGGACCGATTGGGGCTTACACGACGGCGCGTAGACCGATCGGGGCTCAGGAAGCGGCGCCTGGACCGATCGTGGCACGGAAACGGCGCGTGGAGGCATCGGGGCTAAGATGACGACGCATGGATCGAGCGGGGCTCAGGAGACGGCGCGAGGAGCGATCGGGGCTCGGAGACGGCGCGTGGAGGCATCGGGGCTTTGAAGACGACGTGTGGACCGAACGGTGCTCGGAGACGACGCGTGGACCGACCGGGGCTCAGCAGCCGATGCGTGGATCGATCGGGGCTCAGGAGGCGGCGCGTGGAACGATCGGGGCTCAGGAGACGGCGCGTGAAATGATCGGCGCTCTGAGACGGCGCGTGGACCGATTGTGGCTTACGAGACGGCGCGTGGATCGATCGGGGCTCAGGAAGCGGCGCCTGGACCTATCGTGTCTCGGAGACGGCGCGTGGAGGCATCGGGGCTAAGAACACGACGCATGGACCGAGCGGGGCTCAGGAAACGGCGTGAGGTGCGATCGGGGCTCAGGAGAAGACGCGTCAATTGATCGGGGCTCAGGGGACGACGCTGCGACGGATCGGGGCTTAGGAGACGACGCGTGGACCGATTGGGGCTCAGGAGGCCGCGCGTGGACCGATCGCGGCTCGACGCCGCGCGTGGACGGATCAGGCCTCAGGAGACGGCGCGTGGACCGATCGGGGCGGGGAGACGGCGCGTTAACCGATCGGGGCTTAGGAGACGATGCGTGGACCGATCATGGCTCGGAGACGGCGCGTGGACCGACCGGGGCTAAGGAGGCCGCGCGTGGACCTATCGAGGCTTAGGAGCCGACGCGTGGACCGATCGGGGCTCAGGAAACGGCGCCTGGACCGATCGTGGCTCTGAGACGGCGCGTGGAGGTATCGGGGCTTAAAAGACGACGGATGGACCGATCGGGGCTCAGGAAACGGCGCGTGGACCGAACGGTACTCGGAGACGACGCGTGGACCGATCGGGGCTCGGAGACGGCGCGTGTACGGATCGAGGCTTGGAGACCGCGCGTGGACCGATCGGCGCTCGGAGACGGCGCGTGGACCGATCGGGGCTTAGGAGACGGCGCGTGGACCGATCGGGGCTCGGAGACATCGCGTGCAATGATCGGGGCTCAGGAGACGGCGCGTGAACCGATCGGCGCTCGGAGACGGCGCGTGCACCGATCGGGGCTTAGGAGACGGCGCGTGGACCGATCGGAGATCAGGAGAGGACGCCTGGACTGATAGGGCTTTGGAAGCGGCGCACGGACCGATCGTGGCTCGGAGACGGCGCGTGGAGGCATCGGGGCTTTGAAGACGACGCGTGGACCGAACGGTGCTCAGAAAACGGCTCGTGGACCGATCGGGGCTCGGAGACATCGCGTGGAATGATCGGGGCTCAGGAGACGGCGCGTGAACCGATCGGCGCTCGGAGACGGCGCGTGCACGGATCGGGGCTTAGGAGACGGCGCGTGGATCGATCGGGGCTCAGGAGACGACGCGTCGACCGTTCGGGGTTCAGGAGACGGCGCGCGGACCGGCCGGGGCTCAGGAGCCTAGCTTGGATCGATCGGGGCTCTGGAGGCGGCGCGTGGACCGATTGGAGAGCAGGAGATGGTGCGTGGACCGATCGGGGCCCGGAGACGGCGCGTGGAGGCATCGGGGCTAAGAAGACGACGCATGGACCGAGCGGGGCTCAGGAGACGGCGCGAGGAGCGATCGGGGCTCTGGAGAAGACGCGTCAATTGATCGGGGCTCAGGAGACGACGCGGCGACGGATCGGGGCTTAGGAGACGACGCGTGGACCGATCGGAGCTCGGAGACGGCCCGTGGGCAGATCGGGGCTTAGGAGACGGCGCGTGGACTAATTGGGGCTTAGGAGAACATACGTGGACCGTTCGGGGCTCGGAGACAGCGCGTTTACCGTCTGGGGCACGAGAGGTTGCGCGTGGACCAATTGGGGTTCGCAGCGGCGTGTGTACCGACCGGAGCTCAGTAGACCGCGCGTGGACCGATCGGGGCTCGGCGACTGCGCGTGGATGGATCGGGGCTCAGGAGACAGCGCGTGGACCGATCGGGGTTCACGAAGCGGCGCCTGCACCGATCGTCGCTCGGAGACGGCGCGTGGAGGCATCGGGGCTTAGAAGACGACGCATGGACCGATCGGGGCTCGGAAACGGCGCATGGAACGATCGGAGCTCGGAGACGACGCGTGGAGCGGTCGGGGCTCAGGAGAAGACGCGTGGATCGATCGGGGCTCAGGAGACGACGCGTCGACGGATCGGGGCTTAGGAGACGGCGCGTGGACCGATCGGGGGTTAAGAGACGGCGCGTGGACCGATCGGAGATCAGGAGATTACGCGTGGACCGATCGGGGTTGTGGAAGCGGCGCACGGACCGATCGTGGCTCGGAGACGGCGCGTGGAGGCATCGGGGCTTTGAAGACGACGCGTGGACCGATCGGGGCTCAGGAAACGGCGTGTGGTACGATCGGGGCTCAGGAGACGACGCGTGGATCGATCGGGGCTCAGGAGACGACGCGTCGAACAATCGGGGCTCAGGAGACGGCGCGCGGACCGACGGGGGCTCAGGGGACTCGCGTGGATCGATCGGGGCTCCAGAGGCGCCGCGTGGACCGATTGGGACCAGGAGACGGTGCGTGAACCGTTCGGGGCTCGGAGACGGCGCGTGGACCGATCGGGGCTCGGAGACGACGCGTAGACCGATCGGTGCTCGGAGACAGCGCGTGGACCGACTGGGGCTCGGAGACGGCGCGTGGACCAATCGTGGTGTAGGAGAAGGCGCGTGGAATGATCGGGGTTCAGGAGACGGCGCGAGGAGCGATCGGGGCTCAGGAGAAGACGCGTCAATTGATCGGGGCTCAGGACACGACGCGGCGACGGATCGGGGCTTGGAGACGGCGCGTGGACCGATTGGGGCTTAGGAGACGACGCGTGGACCGATCGGGGCTCAGGAGACAGCGCGTGGACCGATCGGGACTCAGGAGACGGCGCGTGGATCGATTGGGGCGTGGATACGGCGCGTGACGCGACCGGGGCTCAGGCGGCCGCGCGTGGAGCGATCATGGCTCGGCGACGGCGCGTGGAACGATCGGGGCTCGGAGACGGCGCTTGAACCGACCGGGGCTCAGGAGACGGCGCGTGGACCGATCGGGGCTCGGAGACGGCACGTTAACCGATCGGGGCTTAGGAGACGATGCGTGGACCGATCGGGCTCGGAGCCGGCGCGTGAACCGATCGGGGCTCAGGAGGCTGCGCGTGGACCGATCGAGGCTCGGCGACGGCGCGTGGACCGATCGGGGCTCGGAGACGACGCGTGTACAGATCAGGGCTTGGTGACGGCGCGTTTACCGATAGCAGATCGGAGACGGCCCATGGACGGATCGCGGCTTAGGAGACGGCGCGTGGACCGATCGGGGCTCAGGAGACGGTGCGTGGACCGATCGAGGCTCGGCGACGGCGCGTGGACCGATCGGGGCTCGGAGACGACGCGTGTACAGATCAGGGCTTGGTGACGGCGCGTTTACCGATAGCAGCTCGGAGACGGCCCGTGGACGGATCGCGGCTTAGGAGACGGCGCGTGGACCGATCGGGGCTCGGAGACATCGCGTGGACCGACTGGGACTCAGGCGGTTGCGCGTGCACCAATTGGGGTTCGGCGACGGCGCGTGGACCGCTCGGCGCTCGGAGACGGCGCGTTAACCGATCGGGGCTTAGGAGACGATGCGTGAACCGATCGGGGTTCGGAGACGGCGCGTGGACCGATCGGGGCTCACGAGACGGCGTGTCGACCGATCGGGGCTCAGGAGACGGGGCGTGGACCGATTGGGGTTTAACAGAGGACGCGTCGACCGATCGGGGCTCAGGAGACAGCGCGTGGACGAATCGAGTCTCAGGAGACGGTGCGTGAACCAATCGGTGCTCGGAGACGGGGCGTGGACCGATCGGGGCTTAGGAGACGGTGCGTGCACCGATCGGGGCTCGCGAGACTGCGCGTGGATGGATCGGGGCTTCGGGAACGACGCGTGGACCGATCGGGGCTCAGGAGACGGCGCGTGGACCGATCGGGGCTCGGAGACGACGCGTGGACCGATCGGGGCTCACGAGACGGCGCGTCGACCGATCGGGGCTCAGGAGACGGCACGTGGACGGATCGTTCTCAGGAGACGGCGCGTGAACCGATCGGCGCTCGGAGACGGGGCCTGGACCGATCGGGACTTAGGAGACAGCGCGTGGATGGATCGGGGCTCGGAGAGTACGCGTGGACCGATCGGGGCTCGGAGACAGCGCGTGGACCGACTGGGGCTCAGGCGGATGCGCGTGGACCAATTGGGGTTCGGCGACGGCGCGTAGACCGATCGGGGCTCGGAGACATCGCGTTAACCGATTGGGGCTTAGGAGACCATGCGTGAACCGACCGGGGCTCGAAGACGGCGCGTGGACCGATCGGGGCTCGGAGACGACGCGCGGACCGATCGGGGCTCGGAGACAGCGCGTGGACCGACTGGGGCTCAGGCGGTTTCGCGTGGACCAATTGGGGTTCGGCGACGGCGCGTGGACCGATCGGGGCTTAAGAGGCCGCGTGTGGACCGATCGCGGCTCGGCGACGGCGCGTGGACCGATCGGGGCTCAGGAGACCGCGCGTGGACCGATCGGGGCTCAGGAAACGGCGCGTGGACCGATTGGGGCTCGGATACGGCGCGTGAACCAATCGGGCCTCAGGAGGCCGCGCGTGGACCGATCGCGGCTCGGCGACGGCGCGTGGACCGATCGGGGCTCAGGAGGCCGCGCGTGGACCGATCATAGCTCGGCGACGGCGCGTGGACCGATCGGGGCTCGGAGCGGCGCTCAGAACGATCGCGGCTCGGCGACGGCGCGTGGACCGATCGGGGCTCAGGAGGCTGCACGTGGATCGAGTGGGGCTCAGGAGACGGCGCGTGGACCGCTCGGGGCTCGAAGACGGCGCGTGGAACGATCAGGACTCAGGAGACGTCACGTGAAATGATCGGCGCTCGGAGACGGCGCGTGGACCGATCGGGGCTCAGGAGAAGGCGCGTGGACCGATCGGGGCTTAGTAGAAGGCGCTTGGACCGATCGGGGCTTAGTAGAAGGCGCTTGGACCGATCGGGGCTTAGGAGACGATGCGTGGACCGATCGGAGCTCGGAGACGGTGCGTGGAACGATCGGGGCTCAGGAGACGGCGCGTCGACCGATCGGGGCTCAGGAGGCTGCGCGTGGACCCTTCGGGGCTCGCAGAAGGCACGAGGACCGATCAGGGCTTAGGAGACGACGCGTGGACCGATCGGGGCTCGGAGACGGCGCGTGGACCGATCGGGGCTCGGCGACTGCGCGTGGATGTATCGGGGCTCAGGAGACAGCGCGTGGACCGATCGGAGCTCAGGAAGCGGCGCCTGCACCGATCGCGGCTCGGAGACGGCGCGTGGAGGCATCGGGGCTTAGAAGACGACGCATGGACCGAACGGTGCTCAGAAAACGGCGCGTGGAGCGATCGGAGCTCAGGAGACGGCGCGTGAACCGATCGGGGCTCAGGAGACGGTGCGTGGACCGATTGGGGCTCGGATACGGCACGTGAAGCAACCGGGGCTCAGGAGGCCGCGCGTGGACCGATCGCGGCTCGTGCGACGGCGCGTGCACCGATCGGCGCTCGGAGACGGCGCCGACCGATCGTGGCTTAGGAGAAGGCGCGTGGAACGATCGGGGTTCAGGAGACGGCGCGTGGACCGATTGGGGCTCGGAGACGGCGCGTTAACCGATTGGGGCTTAGGAGACCATGCGTGAACCGACCGGGGTTCGAAGACGGCGCGTGGACCGATCGGGGCTCGGAGACACCGCGTGGACCTATCGGGGCTCGGAGACAGTGCGTGGACCGACTGGGGCTCAGGCGGTTTCGCGTGGACCAATTGGGGTTCGGCGACGGCGCGTGGACCGATCGGGGCTTAGGAGGCCGCGTGTGGACCGATCGCGGCTCGGCGACGGCGCGTGGACCGATCGGGGCTCAGGAGACCGCGCGTGGACCAATCGGGGCTCAGGAAACGGCGCGTGGACCGATTGGGGCTCCGATACGGCGTGTGAACCAATCGGGCCTCAGGACGCCGCGCGTGGACCGATCGGAGCTCGGAGACGGTGCGTGGAACGATCGGGGCTCAGGAGACGGCGCGTGAACCGATCGGCGCTCGGAGACGGCGCGTGGACCGATCGGAGCTCAGGAGACCTTGCGTGGACCGATTGGGGCTTGGATACGGCGCTTGAACCAACCGGGGCTCAGGAGGCCGCGCGTGGACCGTTCGCGGCCCGGCGACGGCGCGTGGGCCGATCGGGGCTCGGAGACGACGCGTGGACAAATCGGGGCTCGGAGACGGCGCGAGGAGGCATCTGGGCTTAGAAGACGACGCGTGGATCGATCGGGGCTCGAAGACGGCGCGTGAACCGACCGGGGCTCAGGAGCCCCGCGTGGACCGATCATGGCTCGGCGACGGCGCGTGGACCGATCGGCGCTCGGAGACGACGCGTGAACCAACCGGGGCTCAGGAGGTCGCGCGTGGACCGATCGCGGCTCGGTGACGGCGCGTGGACCGATCGGGGCTCAGGTGGCCGCGCGTGGAACGATCGCGGCTCGGCGACGGCGGGTGGACCGATCGGGGCTCAGGAGGCCGCGTGTGGACCGATCATGCCTCGGCGACGGCGCGTGGACCAATCGGTGCTCGGAGACGACGCGTGGACCGATCGGGGCTCAGGCGGTTGCGCGTGGACCATTTGGGGTTCGGCGAAGGCGCGTGGACCGCTCGGCGCTCGGAGACGGCGCGTGGACCGATCGGGGCTAAGGAGATAACGCGTGGACCGATCGGGGCTCGGAGACAGCGCGTGGAATGATCGGGGCTCAGGAGACGGCGCGTGAACCGATCGGCGCTCGGAGACGGTGCGTGGACCGATCGGGGCTTAGGAGATGGCGCGTCGACCGATCGGAGATCAGGAGACGACGCGTGGACTGATAGTGCTCTGGAAGCGGCGCACGGACCGATCGTAGCTCGGAGACGGCGCGTTAACCGATCGGGGCTTAGGAGACGATGCGTGAACCGATCGGGGCTCGGAGACGGCGCGTGGACCGATCGGGGCTTAGGAGACAACGCGTGGACCGATGGGGGCTCGGAGACGGCGCGTGGACCGACCGGGGCTCAGGAGGCCGCGCGTGGACCGATCGGGGCTCGGCGACGGCGCGTGGACCGATCGAGTCTCGGAGACGACGCGTCGACCGATCGGGGCTCAGATGACGGCGCGCGGACCGACCGGGGCTCGGAGACGGCGTGTGGAACGATCGGGGCTCGGGTGACGGCGCATGAACTGATCGGCGCTCGGAGACGCCGCGCGGACCGATCGGGGATCGGACACGGCGTGTGGACCGATCGAGGCTCGGAGACGACGCGATTACGTATCGGGGATCAGGAGACGACGCGTGGAACGATCCGGGCTCAGGAGACGAAGCGTGGACCGATCGGGGCTCGGAGACGGCGTGTGGAACGATCGGGGCTCGGGTGACGGCGCATGAACTGATCGGCGCTCGGAGACGGCGCGTGGATCGATCGGGGATCGGGGACGGCGCGTAGAACGATCGCGGCTCGGAGTCGACGCGTTAGCCGATTGGGGCTTAGGAGATGATGCGTGGACCGATCGGGGCTTGGAGACGGCGCGTGGACCGACCGGGGTTTACGAGAAGGCGCTTGGTCCGAACGGGGCTTAGGAGACGGCGCGTGGACCGATCGGGGCTCGGAGACGGCGCGTGGAACGATCGGGGCTCAGGAGACGGCGCGTCAACCGATCGGCGCTCGGAGACGGCGCGTGGACCGATCGGGGCTTAGGAGACGGCGCGTGGACCGATCGGAGATCAGGAGGTGACGCATGGACCGATCGGGGTTGTGGAAGCGGCGCACGGACCGATCGTGGCTCGGAGACGGCGCGTGGAGGCATCGCGGCTTTGAAGACGACGCGTGGACCGATCGGGGCTCAGGAAACGGCGTGTGGCGCGATCGGGGCTCAGGAGACGACGCGGGGTTCGATCGGGGCTCAGGAGACGACGCGTCGAACAATCGGGGCTCAGGAGACGGCGCGTGGACCGATTGGGACCAGGAGACGGTGCGTGAACCGTTCGGGGCTCGGAGATGGCGCGTGGACCGATCGGGACTCAGGAGACGGCGCGTGGACCGATCGCGGCTCGGAGACGGCGCGTGGAACGATCGGGGCTCAGGAGACGGCGCGTGAACCGATCGGCGCTCGGAGACGGCGCGTGGACCGATAGGGGCTTAGGAGACGGCGCGTGGACCGATCGGGGCTCGGAGGCGGGGCGTGGAATGATCGGGGCTCAGGAGACCGCGCGTGAAATGATCGGCGCTCTGAGACGGCGCGTGGACCGATTGGGGCTTACACGACGGCGCGTAGACCGATCGGGGCTCAGGAAGCGGCGCCTGGACCGATCGTGGCACGGAAACGGCGCGTGGAGGCATCGGGGCTAAGATGACGACGCATGGATCGAGCGGGGCTCAGGAGACGGCGCGAGGAGCGATCGGGGCTCGGAGACGGCGCGTGGAGGCATCGGGGCTTTGAAGACGACGTGTGGACCGAACGGTGCTCGGAGACGACGCGTGGACCGACCGGGGCTCAGCAGCCGATGCGTGGATCGATCGGGGCTCAGGAGGCGGCGCGTGGAACGATCGGGGCTCAGGAGACGGCGCGTGAAATGATCGGCGCTCTGAGACGGCGCGTGGACCGATTGTGGCTTACGAGACGGCGCGTGGATCGATCGGGGCTCAGGAAGCGGCGCCTGGACCTATCGTGTCTCGGAGACGGCGCGTGGAGGCATCGGGGCTAAGAACACGACGCATGGACCGAGCGGGGCTCAGGAAACGGCGTGAGGTGCGATCGGGGCTCAGGAGAAGACGCGTCAATTGATCGGGGCTCAGGGGACGACGCTGCGACGGATCGGGGCTTAGGAGACGACGCGTGGACCGATTGGGGCTCAGGAGGCCGCGCGTGGACCGATCGCGGCTCGACGCCGCGCGTGGACGGATCAGGCCTCAGGAGACGGCGCGTGGACCGATCGGGGCGGGGAGACGGCGCGTTAACCGATCGTGGCTTAGGAGACGATGCGTGGACCGATCATGGCTCGGAGACGGCGCGTGGACCGACCGGGGCTAAGGAGGCCGCGCGTGGACCTATCGAGGCTTAGGAGCCGACGCGTGGACCGATCGGGGCTCAGGAAACGGCGCCTGGACCGATCGTGGCTCTGAGACGGCGCGTGGAGGTATCGGGGCTTAAAAGACGACGGATGGACCGATCGGGGCTCAGGAAACGGCGCGTGGACCGAACGGTACTCGGAGACGACGCGTGGACCGATCGGGGCTCGGAGACGGCGCGTGTACGGATCGAGGCTTGGAGACCGCGCGTGGACCGATCGGCGCTCGGAGACGGCGCGTGGACCGATCGGGGCTTAGGAGACGGCGCGTGGACCGATCGGGGCTCGGAGACATCGCGTGCAATGATCGGGGCTCAGGAGACGGCGCGTGAACCGATCGGCGCTCGGAGACGGCGCGTGCACCGATCGGGGCTTAGGAGACGGCGCGTGGACCGATCGGAGATCAGGAGAGGACGCCTGGACTGATAGGGCTTTGGAAGCGGCGCACGGACCGATCGTGGCTCGGAGACGGCGCGTGGAGGCATCGGGGCTTTGAAGACGACGCGTGGACCGAACGGTGCTCAGAAAACGGCTCGTGGACCGATCGGGGCTCGGAGACATCGCGTGGAATGATCGGGGCTCAGGAGACGGCGCGTGAACCGATCGGCGCTCGGAGACGGCGCGTGCACGGATCGGGGCTTAGGAGACGGCGCGTGGATCGATCGGGGCTCAGGAGACGACGCGTCGACCGTTCGGGGTTCAGGAGACGGCGCGCGGACCGGCCGGGGCTCAGGAGCCTAGCTTGGATCGATCGGGGCTCTGGAGGCGGCGCGTGGACCGATTGGAGAGCAGGAGATGGTGCGTGGACCGATCGGGGCCCGGAGACGGCGCGTGGAGGCATCGGGGCTAAGAAGACGACGCATGGACCGAGCGGGGCTCAGGAGACGGCGCGAGGAGCGATCGGGGCTCTGGAGAAGACGCGTCAATTGATCGGGGCTCAGGAGACGACGCGGCGACGGATCGGGGCTTAGGAGACGACGCGTGGACCGATCGGAGCTCGGAGACGGCCCGTGGGCAGATCGGGGCTTAGGAGACGGCGCGTGGACTAATTGGGGCTTAGGAGAACATACGTGGACCGTTCGGGGCTCGGAGACAGCGCGTTTACCGTCTGGGGCACGAGAGGTTGCGCGTGGACCAATTGGGGTTCGCAGCGGCGTGTGTACCGACCGGAGCTCAGTAGACCGCGCGTGGACCGATCGGGGCTCGGCGACTGCGCGTGGATGGATCGGGGCTCAGGAGACAGCGCGTGGACCGATCGGGGTTCACGAAGCGGCGCCTGCACCGATCGTCGCTCGGAGACGGCGCGTGGAGGCATCGGGGCTTAGAAGACGACGCATGGACCGATCGGGGCTCGGAAACGGCGCATGGAACGATCGGAGCTCGGAGACGACGCGTGGAGCGGTCGGGGCTCAGGAGAAGACGCGTGGATCGATCGGGGCTCAGGAGACGACGCGTCGACGGATCGGGGCTTAGGAGACGACGCGTGGACCGATCGGGGCTTAGGAGCCGACGCGTGGACCGATCCGGGCTCAGGAGACGGCGCGTGGACCGATCGTGGCTCGGAGACGGCGCGTGGAGGCATCGGGGCTTAGAAGACGACGCATGGACCGATCGGGGCTCGGAAACGGCGCATGGACCGATCGGAGCTCGGAGACGACGCGTCGGCCGATCGGGGCTCGAGGACGGCGCGTGGAACGATCCGGGCTTAGGAGACGGCGCGTGGACTGATCGGGGTTCAGGAAACGACGCGTCGACCGATCGGGGCTCAGGAGACGGCTCGCGGACCGACCGGGGCTCAGGAGCCTCGCGTGGGCCGATCATGGCTCGGCGACGGCGCGTGGACCGATCGGGGCTCGGAGACGACGCGTGGACCGATCAGGGCTCGGATACAGTGCGTGGACCGACTGGGGCTCAGGCGGTTGCGCGTGGACCAATTGGGGTTCGGCGACGGCGCGTGGACCGATCGGGGCTCGGAGACGGCGCGTTAACCGATTGGGGCTTAGGAGACGATGCGTGGTCCGATCGGGGCTCAGGAGCCTCGCGTGGACCAATTGGGGTTCGGCGACGGCGCGTGGACCGATCGGGGCTTAGGAGACGGCGCGTGCACCGATCGGGGCCCGGAGACGGGTCGTGGACAGATTGGGGATTAGGAGACGGCGCGTGGACCGATCGGGGCTGGGAGACGGCACGTGGACCAATGGGGGATTAGGAGACGACGCGTGAACCGATCGGGGCTCAGGAGACGGCGCGTGGACCGATCGGGGCTCAGGAGACGGCGCGTGGACCGGTTGGGGCTCGGATACGGCGCGTGAACCAATCGGGGCTCAGGAGGCCGCGCGTGGACCGATCGCGGCTCGGCGTCGGCCCGTGGACCGATCGGGGCTCAGGAGGCCGCGCGTGGACCGATCATGGCTCGGCGACGGCGCGTGGACCGATCGGGGCTCGGAGACGATGCGTGGACCGACTGGGGCTCAGGAGACTTGCGTAGATCGATCGGGGCTCCGGAGGCGCCGCGTGGACCGATTGGGATCAGGAGACGACGCGTGGACCGTTCGGGCGTAGGAGACGACGCGTGTACCTATCGGGGCTCACGACACTGCGTGTGGACCGATTTGGGCTCAGGAGACGGCGCGTTAACCGATCGGGGCATAGGAGACGATGCGTGGACCGATCGGGGCTCGGAGACGGCGAGTGGACCCACCGGGGCTCGGAGACGACGCGTGTACGGATCGGGGCTTGATGACGGCGGCTTTACCGATCGCGGTTCGGAGACGGCCCGTGGACAGATCGGGGCTTAGGAGACGGCGCGTGGACCGATCGGGGTTCAGGAGACGGCGCGTGGACCGGCCGGGGCTTAGGAGACGACGCCTGGACCGATCGGGGCTTAGGAGGCGGCGTGTGGAACGATCAGGGCTCACGAGACGGCGCGTGGACCGATCGGGGCTCGGAGACGGCACGTTAACCGATCGGGGCTTAGGAGACGATGCGTGGGCCGATCGCGGCTCGGAGACGGCGTGTGAACAGTCCGGGGCTCAGGAGGGGATGCGTGGACCGATCGCGGCTCTGGAGACTGCGCGTGGATCGATCGGGGCTTAGGGAACGACGCTTGGACCGATCGGGGCTCAGGAGACGGCGCGTGAACCGACCGGGGCTCAGGAGACCGCGCGTGGACCGATCGCGGCTCGGCGACGGCGCGTGGACCGATCGGGGCTCAGGAGGCCGCGCGTGGACCGATCGTAGCTCGGCGACGGCGCGTGGACCGATCGGGGCTCGGAGACCACACGTGGACCGATCGGGGCTCGGTGACAGCGCGTGGACCGACTGGGGCTCAGGCGGTTGCGCGTGGACCAATTGGGGTTCGGCGACGGCGCGTGGACCGACCGGGGCTCAGGAGGCCGCGTGTGGACCGATCATGGCTCGGCGACGGCGCGTGGACCGATCGGGGCTCGGAGACGACGCGTGGACCGATCGGGGTTCGGCGACAGCGCGTGAACCGACTGGGGCTCAGGCGGTTGCGCGTGGACCAATTCGGGTTCGGCGACGGCGCGTGGACCGTTCGCGGCTCGGAGACGGCGCGTTAACCGATCGGGGCTTAGGAGACGATGCGTGAACCGATCGGGGCTCGGAGAAGGCGCGTGGACCGATCGGTGCCTAGAAGACAACGCGTGGACCGATCGGGGCTCGGAGACGGTACGAGGACCGACCGGAGCTCAGGTGACGGGGCGTGAAATGATCGGCGCTCTGAGACGGCGCGTCGACCGATCGGTGCTCGGAGACGGCGCGTGGACGGACCGCGGCTCAGAATGCGGTACGCGGACCGATCGGGGATCGGACACGGCGTGTGGACCGATCGAGGCTCGGAGACGACGCGTTTAAGGATCGGGAATCAGGAGACGACGCGTGGAACGATCCGGGCTCAGGAGACGAAGCGTTGACCGATCGGGGCTCGGAGACGCCGTGTGGAACGATCGGGGCTCGGGTGACGGCGCGTGAACCGATCGGCGCTCGGAGACGGCGCGTGGATCGATCGGGGATCGGGGACGGCGCGTGGAACGATCGCGGCTCGGAGTCGACGCGTTAGCCGATCGGGGCTTAGGAGACGATGTGTGGACCGATCGGTGCTCGGAGACGGCACGTTGGACGATCGGGGCTCAGGAGACGGCGCGTGGACGGATCGGGGCTTAGGAGTCGGCGCGTCGACCGATCGGAGCTCAGGAGGCGGTGCGTCGACCGATCGGGGCTTAGGAGACGAAGCGTCGAACGATCGGCGCTCGAAGACGGCGCGTTAACCGATCGGGGCTCGGACAAAGTGCGTGGACCGACTGGGGCTCAGGCGGTTGCGCGTGGACCAATTGGGGTTCGGCGACGGCGCGTGGACCGATCGGGGCTCAGGAGGCGGCGCGTGGATCGATCAGGGCTCGGAGACGGCGCGTGGAACGATCGGGTCTGAGGAGACGGCGCGTGAAATCATCGGCGCCCGGAGACGCCGCGAGGACGAATCGGGGCTTAGGAGACGACGCGTGGAACGATCGGGGCTCCGGAGACGGCGCCTGGACCGATCGTGGCTCGGAGACGGCGCGTGGAGGCATCCGGGCTAAGAAGACGACGCATGGACCGAGCGGGGTTCAGGAGACGGCGCGAGGAGCGATCGGGGCACAGGAGAAGACACGTCAATTGATGGGGGCTCCGGAGACGACGCCTCGACGGATCGGGGCTCAGGAGGTGGCACGAGAAGCGATCGGGGCTCAGGAGACGGCGCGTTAACCGATTGGGGCTTAGGAGACGATGCGTGGTCCGATCGGGGCTCAGGAGCCTCGCGTGGACCAATTGGGGTTCGGCGACGGCGCGTGGACCGATCGGGGCTTAGGAGACGGCGCGTGCACCGATCGGGGCCCGGAGACGGGTCGTGGACAGATTGGGGATTAGGAGACGGCGCGTGGACCGTTCGGGGCTGGGAGACGGCACGTGGACCAATGGGGGATTAGGAGACGACGCGTGAACCGATCGGGGCTCAGGAGACGGCGCGTGGACCGATCGGGGCTCAGGAGACGGCGCGTGGACCGGTTGGGGCTCGGATACGGCGCGTGAACCAATCGGGGCTCAGGAGGCCGCGCGTGGACCGATCGCGGCTCGGCGTCGGCCCGTGGACCGATCGGGGCTCAGGAGGCCGCGCGTGGACCGATCATGGCTCGGCGACGGCGCGTGGACCGATCGGGGCTCGGAGACGATGCGTGGACCGACTGGGGCTCAGGAGACTTGCGTAGATCGATCGGGGCTCCGGAGGCGCCGCGTGGACCGATTGGGATCAGGAGACGACGCGTGGACCGTTCGGGCGTAGGAGACGACGCGTGTACCTATCGGGGCTCACGACACTGCGTGTGGACCGATTTGGGCTCAGGAGACGGCGCGTTAACCGATCGGGGCATAGGAGACGATGCGTGGACCGATCGGGGCTCGGAGACGGCGAGTGGACCCACCGGGGCTCGGAGACGACGCGTGTACGGATCGGGGCTTGATGACGGCGGCTTTACCGATCGCGGTTCGGAGACGGCCCGTGGACAGATCGGGGCTTAGGAGACGGCGCGTGGACCGATCGGGGTTCAGGAGACGGCGCGTGGACCGGCCGGGGCTTAGGAGACGACGCCTGGACCGATCGGGGCTTAGGAGGCGGCGTGTGGAACGATCAGGGCTCACGAGACGGCGCGTGGACCGATCGGGGCTCGGAGACGGCACGTTAACCGATCGGGGCTTAGGAGACGATGCGTGGGCCGATCGCGGCTCGGAGACGGCGTGTGAACAGTCCGGGGCTCAGGAGGGGATGCGTGGACCGATCGCGGCTCTGGAGACTGCGCGTGGATCGATCGGGGCTTAGGGAACGACGCGTGGACCGATCGGGGCTCAGGAGACGGCGCGTGAACCGACCGGGGCTCAGGAGACCGCGCGTGGACCGATCGCGGCTCGGCGACGGCGCGTGGACCGATCGGGGCTCAGGAGGCCGCGCGTGGACCGATCGTAGCTCGGCGACGGCGCGTGGACCGATCGGGGCTCGGAGACCACACGTGGACCGATCGGGGCTCGGTGACAGCGCGTGGACCGACTGGGGCTCAGGCGGTTGCGCGTGGACCAATTGGGGTTCGGCGACGGCGCGTGGACCGACCGGGGCTCAGGAGGCCGCGTGTGGACCGATCATGGCTCGGCGACGGCGCGTGGACCGATCGGGGCTCGGAGACGACGCGTGGACCGATCGGGGTTCGGCGACAGCGCGTGAACCGACTGGGGCTCAGGCGGTTGCGCGTGGACCAATTCGGGTTCGGCGACGGCGCGTGGACCGTTCGCGGCTCGGAGACGGCGCGTTAACCGATCGGGGCTTAGGAGACGATGCGTGAACCGATCGGGGCTCGGAGAAGGCGCGTGGACCGATCGGTGCCTAGAAGACAACGCGTGGACCGATCGGGGCTCGGAGACGGTACGAGGACCGACCGGAGCTCAGGTGACGGGGCGTGAAATGATCGGCGCTCTGAGACGGCGCGTCGACCGATCGGTGCTCGGAGACGGCGCGTGGACGGACCGCGGCTCAGAATGCGGTACGCGGACCGATCGGGGATCGGACACGGCGTGTGGACCGATCGAGGCTCGGAGACGACGCGTTTAAGGATCGGGAATCAGGAGACGACGCGTGGAACGATCCGGGCTCAGGAGACGAAGCGTTGACCGATCGGGGCTCGGAGACGCCGTGTGGAACGATCGGGGCTCGGGTGACGGCGCGTGAACCGATCGGCGCTCGGAGACGGCGCGTGGATCGATCGGGGATCGGGGACGGCGCGTGGAACGATCGCGGCTCGGAGTCGACGCGTTAGCCGATCGGGGCTTAGGAGACGATGTGTGGACCGATCGGTGCTCGGAGACGGCACGTTGGACGATCGGGGCTCAGGAGACGGCGCGTGGACGGATCGGGGCTTAGGAGTCGGCGCGTCGACCGATCGGAGCTCAGGAGGCGGTGCGTCGACCGATCGGGGCTTAGGAGACGAAGCGTCGAACGATCGGCGCTCGAAGACGGCGCGTTAACCGATCGGGGCTCGGACAAAGTGCGTGGACCGACTGGGGCTCAGGCGGTTGCGCGTGGACCAATTGGGGTTCGGCGACGGCGCGTGGACCGATCGGGGCTCAGGAGGCGGCGCGTGGATCGATCAGGGCTCGGAGACGGCGCGTGGAACGATCGGGTCTGAGGAGACGGCGCGTGAAATCATCGGCGCCCGGAGACGCCGCGAGGACGAATCGGGGCTTAGGAGACGACGCGTGGAACGATCGGGGCTCCGGAGACGGCGCCTGGACCGATCGTGGCTCGGAGACGGCGCGTGGAGGCATCCGGGCTAAGAAGACGACGCATGGACCGAGCGGGGTTCAGGAGACGGCGCGAGGAGCGATCGGGGCACAGGAGAAGACACGTCAATTGATGGGGGCTCCGGAGACGACGCCTCGACGGATCGGGGCTCAGGAGGTGGCACGAGAAGCGATCGGGGCTCAGGAGAAGACGCGTCAATTGATCGGGGCTCAGGAGACGACGCGTCGACGAATCGGGGCTTAGGAGACGACGCGTGGACCGGTCGGGGCTCCGGAGACGGCGCGTCGACCGACCGGAGCTCAGGAGATTCGCGTGGATCGATGGGGGCTCCGTAGGCGGCGCGTGGACCGATTGGGGCTTAGAAGACGACGCGTGGATCGATCGGGGCTCCGTAGGCGGCGCGTGGACCGATTGGGGCTTAGGAGACGACGCGTGGACCGGTCGGGGCTCAGGAGGGGATGCGTGGACCGATCGCGGCTCTGGAGACTGCGCGTGGATCGATCGGGGCTTAGGGAACGACGCGTGGACCGATCGGGGCTCAGGAGACGGCGCGTGAACCGACCGGGGCTCAGGAGGCCGCGCGTGGACCGATCGTGGCTCGGCGACGGCGCGTGGACCGATCGGGGCTCGGAGACGACGCGTGGACCGATCGGGGCTCGGAGACAGCGCGTCGACCGACTGGGGCTCAGGTGGTTGCGCGTGGACCGATCGGGGCTTAGGAGCGTCGCGTGGATCGATCGGGGCCCCGGAGGCGCCGCGTGGACCCACGGGGATCAGGAGACAGTGCGTGGACCGATCGGGGCTCGGAGACGGCGCGTGGACCGATCGGGGCTTAGGAGACGACGCGTGGACCGATCGGGGTGTAGGCGATGACGCGTGTACCTATCGGGGCTCAGGAGACAGCGCTTGGACCGATCAGGGCTCGGCGACTGCGCGTGGACGTATCGGAGCTCAGGAGACATCGCGTGGACCGGTCGGGGCTCGGGGACGGCGCGTTAACCGATTGGGGCTTAGGAGACCATGCGTGGACCGATCCGGGCTCAGGAGACGGCGCGTGGACCGATCGGGGCTCACGAGACGGCGTGTCGACCGATCGGGGCTCAGGAGACGGCACCTGGACCGATCGGAGCTCGGAGACGACGGGTGGAGCGGTCGGGGCTCAGGAGATGGTGCGTCAACCGATCGGCGCTCGGAGACGGCGCGTGGACCGATCGGGGGTTAAGAGACGGCGCGTGGACCGATCGGAGATCAGGAGATTACGCGTGGACCGATCGGGGTTGTGGAAGCGGCGCACGGACCGATCGTGGCTCGGAGACGGCGCGTGGAGGCATCGGGGCTTCGAAGACGACGCGTGGACCGATCGGGGCTCAGGAAACGGCGTGTGGTACGATCGGGGCTCAGGAGACGACGCGTGGATCGATCGGGGCTCAGGAGACGACGCGTCGAACAATCGGGGCTCAGGAGACGGCGCGCGGACCGACTGGGGCTCAGGGGACTCGCGTGGATCGATCGGGGCTCCAGAGGCGCCGCGTGGACCGATTGGGACCAGGAGACGGTGCGTGAACCGTTCGGGGCTCGGAGACGGCGCGTGGACCGATCGGGGCTCGGAGACGACGCGTAGACCGATCGGTGCTCGGAGACAGCGCGTGGACCGACTGGGGCTCGGAGACGGCGCGTGGACCAATCGTGGTGTAGGAGAAGGCGCGTGGAATGATCGGGGTTCAGGAGACGGCGCGAGGAGCGATCGGGGCTCAGGAGAAGACGCGTCAATTGATCGGGGCTCAGGACACGACGCGGCGACGGATCGGGGCTTGGAGACGGCGCGTGGACCGATTGGGGCTTAGGAGACGACGCGTGGACCGATCGGGGCTCAGGAGACAGCGCGTGGACCGATCGGGACTCAGGAGACGGCGCGTGGATCGATTGGGGCGTGGATACGGCGCGTGACGCGACCGGGGCTCAGGCGGCCGCGCGTGGAGCGATCATGGCTCGGCGACGGCGCGTGGAACGATCGGGGCTCGGAGACGGCGCTTGAACCGACCGGGGCTCAGGAGACGGCGCGTGGACCGATCGGGGCTCGGAGACGGCACGTTAACCGATCGGGGCTTAGGAGACGATGCGTGGACCGATCGGGCTCGGAGCCGGCGCGTGAACCGATCGGGGCTCAGGAGGCTGCGCGTGGACCGATCGAGGCTCGGCGACGGCGCGTGGACCGATCGGGGCTCGGAGACGACGCGTGTACAGATCAGGGCTTGGTGACGGCGCGTTTACCGATAGCAGATCGGAGACGGCCCATGGACGGATCGCGGCTTAGGAGACGGCGCGTGGACCGATCGGGGCTCAGGAGACGGTGCGTGGACCGATCGGGGTTCGGCGACGGCGCGTGGACCGATCGGGGCTTAGGAGACAACGCGTGGACCGATGGGGGCTCGGAGACGGCGCGTGTACCTATCGGGGCTCACGAGACAGCGTGTGGACCGATTGGGGCTCAGGAGACGGTGCGTGGACCGATCGGGGCTCAGGAGACGGCGCGTGGACCGATCGGGGCTCGGAGATGGCGCGTGGAACGATCGGTGCTCGGAGACGACGCGTGGACCGATCGGGGCTGAGGAGACAGCGCGTGGACCGATCGGGGCTCAGGAGACGGCGCGTGGACCGATTGGGGCTCGGGAGACTGCGCGTGGATGGATCGGGGCTTAGGGAACGACGCGTGGACCGATCGGGGCTCCGGAGACGGCGCGTGGACCGATCGGGGCTCACGAGACGGCGTGTCGACCGATCGGGGCTCAGGAGACGGCGCGTGGACCGATCGGAGCGCAGGAGGCGGCGCGTGGACCGACCGGGGCTCAGGAGACAGTGAGTGGACGGATCGGGACTCAGGAGACGGCGCGTGAACCGATCGGCGCTCGGAGGCGGGGCGTGGACCGATTGGGGTTTAACAGAGGACGCGTCGACCGATCGGGGCTCAGGAGACAGCGCGTGGACGAATCGAGTCTCAGGAGACGGTGCGTGAACCAATCGGTGCTCGGAGACGGGGCGTGGACCGATCGGGGCTTAGGAGACGGTGCGTGCACCGATCGGGGCTCGCGAGACTGCGCGTGGATGGATCGGGGTTTCGGGAACGACGCGTGGACCGATCGGGGCTCAGGAGACGGCGCGTGGACCGATCGGGGCTCGGAGACGACGCGTGGACCGATCGGGGCTCACGAGACGGCGCGTCGACCGATCGGGGCTCAGGAGACGGCACGTGGACGGATCGTTCTCAGGAGACGGCGCGTGAACCGATCGGCGCTCGGAGACGGGGCCTGGACCGATCGGGACTTAGGAGACAGCGCGTGGATGGATCGGGGCTCGGAGAGTACGCGTGGACCGATCGGGGCTCGGAGACAGCGCGTGGACCGACTGGGGCGCAGGCGGATGCGCGTGGACCAATTGGGGTTCGGCGACGGCGCGTAGACCGATCGGGGCTCGGAGACATCGCGTTAACCGATTGGGGCTTAGGAGACCATGCGTGAACCGACCGGGGCTCGAAGACGGCGCGTGGACCGATCGGGGCTCGGAGACGACGCGCGGACCGATCGGGGCTCGGAGACAGCGCGTGGACCGACTGGGGCTCAGGCGGTTTCGCGTGGACCAATTGGGGTTCGGCGACGGCGCGTGGACCGATCGGGGCTTAAGAGGCCGCGTGTGGACCGATCGCGGCTCGGCGACGGCGCGTGGACCGATCGGGGCTCAGGAGACCGCGCGTGGACCGATCGGGGCTCAGGAAACGGCGCGTAGACCGATTGGGGCTCGGATACGGCGCGTGAACCAATCGGGCCTCAGGAGGCCGCGCGTGGACCGATCGCGGCTCGGCGACGGCGCGTGGACCGATCGGGGCTCAGGAGGCCGCGCGTGGACCGATCATAGCTCGGCGACGGCGCGTGGACCGATCGGGGCTCGTAGCGGCGCGTAGAACGATCGCGGCTCGGCGACGGCGCGTGGACCGATCGGGGCTCAGGAGGCTGCACGTGGATCGAGTGGGGCTCAGGAGACGGCGCGTGGACCGCTCGGGGCTCGAAGACGGCGCGTGGAACGATCAGGGCTCAGGAGACGTCACGTGAAATGATCGGCGCTCGGAGACGGCGCGTCGACCGATCGGGGCTCAGGAGGCTGCGCGTGGACCCTTCGGGGCTCGCAGAAGGCACGAGGACCGATCAGGGCTTAGGAGACGACGCGTGGACCGAACGGGGCTCGGAGACGGCGCGTGGATGGACCGTGGCTTAGAATGCGGCACGCGGACCGATCGGGGCTCGGAGACGGCATGTGGATCGATCGTGGCTCAGGAGACGGCGCGTGGACCGATGGGGATCAGGAGGCGGTGCGTGGACCGATCGGGGCACGAAGGCGGCGCGTGGACCGATCGGGGCGTAGGAGACGACGCGTGTACCTATCGGGGATCAGGAGACAGCGAGTGGACCGATTGGGGCTCAGGAGACGGCGCGTGGACCGATCAGGGCTCGGAGACGGCGCGTGGACCGATCGGGGCTCGGAGACGGCGCGTGGACAGATCGGGGCTCAGGAGACCGCGCGTAGACCGATCGGGGCGTAGGAGACGATACGTGGACCGACCGGGGCTCAGGAGGCCGCGCGTGGACCGATCCGGGCTCGGAGACGGCGCGTGGAATGATCGGGGCTCAGGAGACGGCGCGTGGACCGATCGGGGCGGGGAGACGGCGCGTTAACCGATCGGGGCTTAGGAGACGATGCGTGGACCGATCGGGGCTCGGAGACGGCGCGTGGACCGATCGGGGCTCGGCGACTGCGCGTGGATGTATCGGGGCTCAGGAGACAGCGCGTGGACCGATCGGTGCTCAGGAAGCGGCGCCTGCACCGATCGCGGCTCGGAGACGGCGCGTGGAGGCATCGGGGCTTAGAAGACGACGCATGGACCGAACGGTGCTCAGAAAACGGCGCGTGGAGCGATCGGAGCTCAGGAGACGGCGCGTGAACCGATCGGGGCTCAGGAGACGGTGCGTGGACCGATTGGGGCTCGGATACGGCACGTGAAGCAACCGGGGCTCAGGAGGCCGCGCGTGGACCGATCGCGGCTCGTGCGACGGCGCGTGCACCGATCGGCGCTCGGAGACGGCGCCGACCGATCGGGGTTCAGGAGACGGCGCGTGGACCGATTGGGGCTCGGAGACGGCGCGTTAACCGATTGGGGCTTAGGAGACGATGCGTGGATCGATCGGGGCTCAGGATCCTCGCGTGGATCGTTCGGGGCTCCGGAGGCGCCGCGTGGACGCATGGGGATCAGGAGACAGTGCGTGGACCCATCGGGGCTCGGAGACGGCCCGTGGACCGATCGGGGCTTAGGAGACGACGCGTGGACCGATCGGGGTGTAGGAGACGACGCGTGTACCTATCGGGGCTTAGGAGACGGCGCGTGGACCGATCGGGGCTCAGGAGGCCGCGCGTGGACCGATCGCGGCTCGGAGACGACGCGTGGACCGATCGGGGCTCGGAGACAGCGCGTGGACCGACTGGGGCTCAGGCGGTTTCGCGTGGACCAATTGGGGTTCGGCGACGGCGCGTGGACCGATCGGGGCTCGGAGACGACGCGTGGACCGATGGGCGCTCGGATACGGCGCGTGAACCAACCGGGGCTCAGGAGGCCGCGCGTGGACCGATCATGGCTCGGCGACGGCGCGTGGACCGATCGGGGTTCGGATACGACGCGTGGACCGATCGGGGCTCGGAGAGAGCGCGTGGACCAACCGGGGCTCAGACGGTTGCGCGTGGACCAATTGGGGTTCGGCTACGGCGCGTGGACCGATTCGGGCTCAGGAGACGGCGCGTGGACCGATCGGTGCTCGGAGACGGCGCGTGGAGCGATCGGCGCTCGGAGACGGCGCGTGGACCGATCGGGTCTCAGGAGGCCGCGCGTGGACAGATCATGACTCGGCGACGACGCGTGGACCGATCGGGGCTCGGAGACGACGCGTGGACCGATCGGGGCTCGGAGACGGCCCATAGACAGATCGGGGCTTAGGAGACGGCGCGTGGGCCGAACGGGGCTCAAGAGACGGCGCGTGGATCGGTCGGGGCTTAGGAGACGACGCCTGGACAGATCGGGTCTTAGGAGGCGGCGTGTGGAACGATCGGTGCTCAGGAGACGACGCGTGCACCAATCGGCGCTCGGAGACGGCGCGTGGAGCGATCGGGGCTCGGCAACTGCGCGTGGACCGACTGGAGCTCAAGAGGTTGCTCGTGGACCAATTGGGGTTCGGGCGACGGCGCGTGGACCAATTGGGGTTCGGGCGACGGCGCGTGGACCAATCGGTGCTCGGAGACGGCGCGTGGACCAATCGGTGCTCGGAGATGGCGCGTGGACCGATCGGGGCGTAGGAGACGACGCGTGTACCTATCGGGGCTCACGAGACAGCGTGTGGACCGATTAGGCCTCAGGAGATGGCGCGTGGACCGATCGGGGCTTGGAGACGGCGCGTGGAACGATCGGGGCTCAGGAGACGGCGCGTGAAATGAACGGCGCACTGAGACGGCGCGTGGACCGATTGGGGCTTACGAAACGGCGCGTGAACCGGTCGGGGCTTAGGAGGCCGCGCGTGGACCGATCGAGGCTCGGCGACGGCGCGTGGACCGATCGGGGCTCGGCGACTGCGTGTGGACGTATCGGGGTTCAGGAGACGGCGCGTGGACCGATCGGGGCTCGGAGACGGCACGTGGACCGATCAGGGCTTTGAAGACGACGCGTGGACCGATCGGGGCTCAGGAGACGGCGCGTGGACCGATCGGTGCTCGGAGACGGCGCGTTGGACGATCGGGGCTCAGGAGACGGCGCGTGGACGGATCGGCGCTCAGGAGACGGCGCGTGGGCCGATCGGCGCTCGGAGATGACGCGTGGAGCGATAGGGGCTCAGGAGACGGCGCGTGGACCGATCGGGGCTTAGGAGACGGCCCGTGGACAGATCGGGGCTTAGGAGACGGCACGTGGAACGATCGGAGCACAGGAGACGGCGCGTGAACCGAGCGGCGCTCGGAGACGGCGCGTGGATCGATCCGGGCTTAGGAGACGGCGCGTGGACCGATCGGGGCTCAGGAGAGCCCGCGTGGACCGATCGGGGCTCGGCGACTGCGCGTGGACGCATCGGGGCTCAGGAGACGACGCGTTGACCCTTCGGGGCTCAGGAGGCGGCGCGCGGACCGGCCGGGGCTCAGGAGCCTAGCGTGGATCGATCGGGGCTCCGGAGGCGGCGCGTGGACCGATTGGAGAGCAGGAGATGGTGCGTGGACCGATCGGGGCCCGGAGACGGCGCGTGGACCGATCGGGGCTCAGGAGACGGCGCGTGAACCGATCGGCTCTCGGACACGGCGCGTGGACCGATCGGGGCCTAGGAGACGGCGCGTGGACCGATCATGGCTCGGCGACGGCGCGTGGACCGATCGGGGTTCGGATACGACGCGTGGACCGATCGGGGCTCGGAGACAGCGCGTGGACCAACCCGGGCTCAGACGGTTGCGCGTGGACCAATTGGGGTTCGGCGACGGCGCGTGGACCGATCCGGGTTCAGGAGACGGCGCGTGGACCGATCGGTGCTCGGAGACGGCGCGTGGAGCGATCGGGGCTCAGGAGACGGCGCGTGGAGCGGTCGGGGCTCAGGGGAAGACCCGTGGTTCGATCGGGGCTCAGGAAACGACGCGTCGACCGATCGGGGCTCAGGAGGCTGCGCGTGGACCCTTCGGGGCTCGCAGAAGGCACGAGGACCGATCAGGGCTCAGGATACGGCGCGTGGACCGATCGGGGCTGGGAGACGGAGCGTGGAGCGATCGGGGCTCAGGAGACGGCGCGTGAACTAATCTGCGCTCGGAGACGGCGCGTGAACCGATCGGGGCTGAGGAGAAGGCGCGTGGTCCGATCGGGGCTTATAAGACGGCGCGTGGACCGATCGGGGCTCGGAGATGGCGCGTGGAATGATCGGGGCTTAGGAGATGGCGTGTGGACCGATCGGAGATCAGGAGACGGCGCGTGGACCGATCGGAGCTCAGGAGACCTTGCGTGGACCGATTGGGGCTCGGATACGGCGCTTGAACCAACCGGGGCTCAGGAGGCCGCGCGTGGACCGTTCGCGGCCCGGCGACGGCGCGTGGGCCGATCGGGGCTCGGAGACGACGCGTGGACCGATCGGGGCTCGGAGACGGCGCGAGGAGGCATCTGGGCTTAGAAGACGACGCGTGGATCGATCGGGGCTCGAAGACGGCGCGTGAACCGACCGGGGCTCAGGAGCCCCGCGTGGACCGATCATGGCTCGGCGACGGCGCGTGGACCGATCGGCGCTCGGAGACGACGCGTGAACCAACCGGGGCTCAGGAGGTCGCGCGTGGACCGATCGCGGCTCGCTGACGGCGCGTGGACCGATCGGGGCTCAGGAGGCCGCGCGTGGAACGATCGCGGCTCGGCGACGGCGCGTGGACCGATCGGGGCTCAGGAGGCCGCGCGTGGACCGATCATGCCTCGGCGACGGCGCGTGGACCAATCGGTGCTCGGAGACGACGCGTGGACCGATCGGGGCTCAGGCGGTTGCGTGTGGACCATTTGGGGTTCGGCGAAGGCGCGTGGACCGCTCGGCGCTCGGAGACGGCGCGTGGACCGATCGGGGCTAAGGAGACAACGCGTGGACCGACTGGGGCTCGGAGACGGCGCGTGGACCGATCGTGGCTTAGGAGAAGGCGCGTGGAATGATCGGGGTTCAGGAGACGGCGCGAGGAGCGATCGGGGCTCAGGAGAAGACGCGTCAATTGATCGGGGCTCAGGACACGACGCGGCGACGGATCGGGGCTTGGAGACGGCGCGTGGACCGATCGGGGCTCAGGAGGCCGGGCGTGGAGCGATCATGGCTCGGCGATGGCGCGTGGACCGATCGGGGCTCGGAGACGACGCGTGGAGCGATAGGGGCTCGGATACGGCGCGTGAACCAACCGGGGCTCAGGAGACGATGCCTGGACCGATCGGGCTCAGGAGACGGCGCGTGGAGCGATCGGGGCTTAGGAGACGACGCGTGAACCAACCGGGGCTCAGGAGGTCGCGCGTGGACCGATCGCGGCTCGCTGACGGCGCGTGGACCGATCGGGGCTCAGGAGGCCGCGCGTGGAACGATCGCGGCTCGGCGACGGCGCGTGGACCGATCGGGGCTCAGGAGGCCGCGCGTGGACCGATCATGCCTCGGCGACGGCGCGTGGACCAATCGGTGCTCGGAGACGACGCGTGGACCGATCGGGGCTCAGGCGGTTGCGTGTGGACCATTTGGGGTTCGGCGAAGGCGCGTGGACCGCTCGGCGCTCGGAGACGGCGCGTGGACCGATCGGGGCTAAGGAGACAACGCGTGGACCGACTGGGGCTCGGAGACGGCGCGTGGACCGATCGTGGCTTAGGAGAAGGCGCGTGGAATGATCGGGGTTCAGGAGACGGCGCGAGGAGCGATCGGGGCTCAGGAGAAGACGCGTCAATTGATCGGGGCTCAGGACACGACGCGGCGACGGATCGGGGCTTGGAGACGGCGCGTGGACCGATCGGGGCTCAGGAGGCCGGGCGTGGAGCGATCATGGCTCGGCGATGGCGCGTGGACCGATCGGGGCTCGGAGACGACGCGTGGAGCGATAGGGGCTCGGATACGGCGCGTGAACCAACCGGGGCTCAGGAGACGATGCCTGGACCGATCGGGCTCAGGAGACGGCGCGTGGAGCGATCGGGGCTTAGGAGACGAATCGTGGACCGATCAGAGCTCAGGAGACGGCGCGTGGAGCGATCGGGGCTCAGGAGACGGCGCGTGGAACGATCGGGGCTCAGGAGACGGCGCGTCAACCGATCGGCGCTCGGAGACGGCGCGTGGACCGATCGGGGCTTAGGAGACGGCGCGTGGACCGATCGGAGATCAGGAGGTGACGCGTGGACCGATCGGGGTTGTGGAAGCGGCGCACGGACCGATCGTGGCTCGGAGACGGCGCGTGGAGGCATCGCGGCTTTGAAGACGACGCGTGGACCGATCGAGGCTCAGGAAACGGCGTGTGGCGCGATCGGGGCTCAGGAGACGACGCGTGGTTCGATCGGGGCTCAGGAGACGACGCGTCGAACAATCGGGGCTCAGGAGACGGCGCGCGGACCGACTGGGGCTCAGGAGACTCGCGTGGATCGACCGGGCTCCGGAGGCGCCGCGTGGACCGATTGGGACCAGGAGACGGTGCGTGAACCGTTCGGGGCTCGGAGATGGCGCGTGGACCGATCGGGACTCAGGAGACGGCGCGTGGACCGATCGCGGCTCGGAGACGGCGCGTGGAACGATCGGGGCTCAGGATACGACGCGTGGACCGATCGGGCGTAGGAGACGACGCGTGTACCTATCGGGGCTCACGACACAGCGTGTGGACCAATTGGGGCTCAGGAGACGCCGCGTGGAACGATCGGGGCTCGGAGACGGCGCGGCGACGGATCGGGGCTTGGAGACGGCGCGTGGACCGATCGGGGCTCAGGAAACGGCGCGTGGACCGATCGGAGATCAGGAGGTGACGCGTGGACCGATCGGGGTTGTGGAAGCGGCGCACGGACCGATCGTGGCTCGGAGACGGCGCGTGGAGGCATCGCGGCTTTGAAGACGACGCGTGGACCGATCGCGGCTCGGAGACGGCACGTTAACCGATCGGGGCTTAGGAGACGATGCGTGGACTGATCGGGCTCGGAGCCGGCGTGTGAACCGATCGGCGCTCAGGAGGCTGCGCGTGGACCGATCGAGGCTCGGCGACGGCGCGTGGACCGATCGGGGCTCGGAGACGACTCGTGTACAGATCAGGGCTTGGTGACGGCGCGTTTACCGATAGCAGCTCGGAGACGGCCCGTGGACGGATCGCGGCTTAGGAGACGGCGCGTGGACCGATCGGGGCTCAGGAGACGGTGCGTGGACCGATCGAGGCTCGGCGACGGCGCGTGGACCGATCGGGGCTCGGAGACGACGCGTGTACAGATCAGGGCTTGGTGACGGCGCGTTTACCGATAGCAGCTCGGAGACGGCCCGTGGACGGATCGCGGCTTAGGAGACGGCGCGTGGAACGATCGGGGCTCGGAGCGGCGCGTAGAACGATCGCGGCTCGGCGACGGCGCGTGGACCGATCGGGGCTCAGGAGGCTGCGCGTGGATCGATTGGGGCTCAGGAGACGGCGCGTGGACCGCTCGGGGCTCGAAGACGGCGCGTGGAACGATCAGGGCTCAGGAGACGTCACGTGAAATGATCGGCGCTCGGAGACGGCGCGTGGACCGATCGGGGCTCAGGAAAAGGCGCGTGGACCGATCGGCGCTCGGAGACGGCGCGTGGACCGATCTGGGCTCGGAGACAGCGCGTGGACCGACTGGGGCACAGGCGGTGGCGCGTGGACCAATTGGGGTTCGGCGGAGGCGCGTGGACCGATCCGGGCTCAGGAGACGGTGCGTGGACCGATCAGGGCTGGGAGACGGAGCGTGGAGCGATCGGGGCTCGGAGATGGCGCGTGGAATGATCGGGGCTTAGGAGATGGCGTGTGGACCGATCGGAGTACAGGAGACGACGCGTGGACCGAGAGGGCTCTGGAAGCGGCGCACGGACGGATCGTGGCACGCAGACGGCGCGTGGAGGCATCGGCGCTTTGAAGACGACGCGTGGACCAAACGGTGCTCAGAAAACGGTGCGTGGAGCGATCGGGGCTCAGGAGACGGCGCGTGGACCGATCGGGGCTCAGGAGCCGGCGCGTGGACCGATTGGGGCTCGGATACGGCGCGTGAACCAACCGGGACTCAGAAGCCCGCGCGTGGACCGATCCCGGCTCGGCGACGGCGTGTGGACCGATGGGGCTCAGGAGCCGCGCGTGGACCGATCATGGCTCGGTGACGGCGCGTGGACCGATCGGGGCTTAGGTGACGATGCGTGGACCGATTGGGGCTCCGGAGACGGCGCGTCGACCGACCGGAGCTCAGGAGATTCGCGTGGATCGATCGGGGCTCCGTAGGCGGCGCGTGGACCGATTGGGGCTTAGAAGACGACGCGTGGATCGATCGGGGCTCCGTAGGCGGCGCGTGGACCGATTGGGGCTTAGGAGACGACGCGTGGACCGGTCGGGGCTCAGGAGAGAGCGCGTGGACTGTTCGGGGCGCGGAGACGGCGCGTTAACCGATCGGCGCTCGAAGACGGCGAGTCGACCGATCGGGGTTCGGCGACGGCGCGTGGACCGTCCGGGGCTCAGGAGGGGATGCGTGGACCGATCGCGGCTCTGGAGACTGCGCGTGGATCGATCGGGGCTTAGGGAACGATGCGTGGACCGATCGGGGCTCAGGAGACGGCGCGTGAACCGACCGGGGCTCAGGAGACCGCGCGTGGACCGATCGCGGCTCGGCGACGGCGCGTGGACCGATCGGGGCTCAGGAGGCCGCGCGTGGACCGATCGGGGCTCGGAAACGACGCGTAGACCGATCGGTGCTCGGAGACAGCGCGTGGACCGACTGGGGCTCGGAGACGGCGCGTGGACCGATCGTGGTTTAGGAGAAGGCGCGTGGAATGATCGGGGTTCAGGAGACGGCGCGAGGAGCGATCGGGGCTCAGGAGAAGACGCGTCAATTGATCGGGGCTCAGGACACGACGCGGCGACGGATCGGGGCTTGGAGACGGCGCGTGGACCGATTGGGGCTTAGGAGACGACGCGTGGACCGATCGGGGCTCAGGAGACGGCGGGTGGACCGATCGGGACTCAGGAGACGGCGCGTGGATCGATTGGGGCGTGGATACGGCGCGTGACGCGACCGGGGCTCAGGAGGCCGCGCGTGGAGCGATCATGGCTCGGCAACGGCGCGTGGACCGATCGGGGCTCGGAGACGGCGCGTGAACCGACCGGGCCTCAGGAGACGGCGCGTGGACCGATCGGGGCTCGGAGACGGCACGTTAACCGATCGGGGCTTAGGAGACGATGCGTGGACCGATCGGGCTCGGAGCCGCGCGTGAACCGATCGGGGCTCAGGAGGCTGCGCGTGGATCGATCGAGACTCGGCGACGGCGCGTGGACCGATCGGGGCTCGGAGACGACGCGTGTACAGATCAGGGCTTGGTGACGGCGCGTTTACCGATAGCAGCTCGGAGACGGCCCGTGGACGGATCGCGGCTTAGGAGACGGCGCGTGGACCGATCGGGGCTCAGGAGACGGTGCGTGGACCGATCGAGGCTCGGCGACGGCGCGTGGACCGATCGGGGCTCGGAGACGACGCGTGTACACATCAGGGCTTGGTGACGGCGCGTTTACCGATAGCAGCTCGGAGACGGCCCGTGGACGGATCGCGGCTTAGGAGACGGCGCGTGGACCGATCGGGGCTCGGAGACATCGCGTGGACCGACTGGGACTCAGTCTGTTGCGCGTGGACCAATTGGGGTTCGGCGACGGCGCGTGGACCGCTCGGCGCTCGGAGACGGCGCATTAACCGATCGGGGCTTAGGAGACGATGCGTGAATCGATCGGGGTTCGGCGACGGCGCGTGGACCGATCGGGGCTTAGGAGACAACGCGTGGACCGATGGGGGCTCGGAGACGGCGCGTGTACCTATCGGGGCTCACGAGACAGCGTGTGGACCGATTGGGGCTCAGGAGACGGCGCGTGGACCGATCGGGGCTCAGGAGACGGCGCGTGGACCGATCGGGGCTCAGGAGACGGCGCGTGGACCGATTGGGGCTCGGGAGACTGCGCGTGGATGGACCGGGGCTTAGGGAACGACGCGTGGACCGATCGGGGCTCAGGAGACGGCGCGTGGACCGATCGGGGCTCACGAGACGGCGTGTCGACCGATCGGGGCTCAGGAGACGGCACCTGGACCGATCGGAGCTCGGAGACGACGGGTGGAGCGGTCGGGGCTCAGGAGATGGTGCGTCAACCGATCGGCGCTTGGAGACGGCGCGTGGACCGATCGGGGGTTAGGAGAGGGCGCGTGGACCGATCGGAGATCAGGAGATTACGCGTGGACCGATCGGGGTTGTGGAAGCGGCGCACGGACCGATCGTGGCTCGGAGACGGCGCGTGGAGGCATCGGGGCTTTGAAGACGACGCGTGGACCGATCGGGGCTCAGGAAACGGCGTGTGGTACGATCGGGGCCCAGGAGACGACGCGTGGATCGATCGGGGCTCAGGAGACGACGCGTCGAACAATCGGGGCTCAGGAGACGGCGCGCGGACCGACTGGGGCTCAGGAGACTCGCGTGGATCGATCGGGGCTCCAGAGGCGCCGCGTGGACCGATTGGGACCAGGAGACGGTGCGTGAACCGTTCGGGGCTCGGAGACGGCGCGTGGACCGATCGGGGCTCAGAGACGACGCGTGTACAGATCAGGGCTTGGTGACGGCGCGTTTACCGATAGCAGCTCGGAGACGGCCCGTGGACGGATCGCGGCTTAGGAGACGGCGCGTGGACCGATCGGGGCTCGGCGACATCGCGTGGACCGACTGGGGCTCAGGCGGTTGCGCGTGGACCAATTGGGGTTCGGCGACGGCGCGTGGACCGATCGGGGCTCGGAGACGGCGCGTTAACCGATTGGGGCTTAGGAGACCATGCGTGAACCGACCGGGGCTCGAAGACGGCGCGTGGACCGATCGGGGCTCGGAGACGACGCGTGGACCGATCGGGGCTCGGAGACAGCGCGTGGACCGACTGGGGCTCAGGCGGTTTCGCGTGGACCAATTGGGGTTCGGCGACGGCGCGTGGACCGATCGGGGCTTAAGAGGCCGCGTGTGGACCGATCGCGGCTCGGCGACGGCGCGTGGACCGATGGGGGCTCAGGAGACCGCGCGTGGACCGATTGGGGCTCAGGAAACGGCGCGTGGACCGATTGGGGCTCGGATACGGCGCGTGAACCAATCGGGCCTCAGGAGGCCGCGCGTGGACCGATCGCGGCTCGGCGACGGCGCGTGGACCGATGGGGGCTCAGGAGGCCGCGCGTGGACCGATCATAGCTCGGCGACGGCGCGTGGACCGATCGGGGCTCGGAGCGGCGCGTAGAACGATCGCGGTTCGGCGACGGCGCGTGGACCGATCGGGGCTCAGGAGGCTGCGCGTGGATCGATTGGGGCTCAGGAGACGGCGCGTGGACCGCTCGGTGCTCGGAGACAGCGCGTGGACCGACTGGGGCTCGGAGACGGCGCGTGGACCGATCGTGGCTTAGGAGAAGGCGCGTTGAATGATCGAGGCTCAGGAGACGGCGCGTGGACCGATCGTGGCTCGGAGACGGCGCGTGGAGGCATCGGGGTTAAGAAGACGACGCATCGACCGAGCGGGGTTCAGGAGACGGCGCGAGGAGCGATCGGGGCTCAGGAGAAGACGCGTCAATTGATCGGGGCTCAGGACACGACGCGGCGACGGATCGTGGCTCGGAGACGGCGCGTGGAGGCATGGGGGTTAAGAAGACGACGCATCGACCGAGCGGGGTTCAGGAGACGGCGCGTGGACCGATCGGGACTCAGGAGACGGCGCGTGGATCGATTGGGGCGTGGATACGGCGCGTGACGCGACCGGGGCTCAGGAGGCCGCGCGTGGACCGATCGAGGCTCGGCGACGGCGAGTGGACCCATCGGGGTTCGGAGACGACGCCTATACGGATCGGGGCTTGATGACGGCGCCTTTATCGATCGCGGCTCGGAGACGACCCGTGAATCGATCGGCGCTCGGAGACGGCGCGTGGACCGATCGGGATCAGGAGACGGTGCGTGGAACGATCGTGGCTCGGAGACGCCGCTTGGACCGATCGGGGCTTAGGAGACGGCGCCTGGACCGATCGGGGCTCAGGAGAAGGCGCGTGGACCGATCGGGGCTTAGTAGAAGGCGCTTGGACCGATCGGGGCTTAGGAGACGACGCGTGGACCGATCGGAGATCGGAGACGGTGCGTGGAACGATCGGGGCTCAGGAGACGGCGCGTGAACCGATCGGCGCTCGGAGACGGCGCGTGGACCGATCTGGGCTCGGAGACAGCGCGTGGACCGACTGGGGCACAGGCGGTGGCGCGTGGACCAATTGGGGTTCGGCGACGGCGCGTGGACCGATCCGGGCTCAGGAGACGGCGCGTGGACCGATCAGGGCTGGGAGACGGAGCGTGGAGCGATCGGGGCTCGGAGATGGCGCGTGGAATGATCGGGGCTTAGGAGATGGCGTGTGGACCGATCGGAGTACAGGAGACGACGCGTGGACCGAGAGGGCTCTGGAAGCGGCGCACGGACGGATCGTGGCACGCAGACGGCGCGTGGAGGCATCGGCGCTTTGATGACGACGCGTGGACCAAACGGTGCTCAGAAAACGGTGCGTGGAGCGATCGGGGCTCAGGAGACGGCGCGTGGACCGATCGGGGCTCAGGAGCCGGCGCGTGGACCGATTGGGGCTCGGATACGGCGCGTGAACCAACCGGGACTCAGAAGCCCGCGCGTGGACCGATCCCGGCTCGGCGACGGCGTGTGGACCGATGGGGCTCAGGAGCCGCGCGTGGACCGATCATGGCTCGGTGACGGCGCGTGGACCGATCGGGGCTTAGGTGACGATGCGTGGACCGATTGGGCTCAGGAAGCAGCACCTGGACCGATCGTGGCTCGGAGGAGGCGCGAGGAGGCATCTGGGCTTCGAAGACGACGCGTGGATCGATCGGAGCTCGGAGACGGCGCGTGAACCGACCGGGGCTCAGGAGGCCGCGCGTGGACCGATCGAGGCTCAGGAGGCCACGCCTGGACTGATCGGGGCTCCGCGACGGCGCGTGGACCGATCGAGGCTCGGAGACGACGCGTGTACGGATCGGGGCTTAGGAGACGGCGCATAGACCGATCGGGGCTCGGAGACGGCGCGTGGAACGATCGGGGCTCAGGTGACGGCGCGTGAACCGATCGGCGCTCGGAGACGGCGCGTGGACCGATCGGGGCTTAGCAGAAGGCGCTTGGACCGATTGGGGCTTAGCAGAAGGCGCTTGGACCAATCGGGGCTTAGGAGACGGCGCGTGGACCGATCGAGGCTCGGCGACTGCGCGTGGAACGATCGGGGCTCAGGAGACGGCGCGTGAACCAATCGGCGCTCCGAGACGGCGCGTGGACCGATCGGGACTCAGGAGACGGCGCGTGGATCGATTGGGGCGTGGATACGGCGCGTGACGCGACCGGGGTTCAGGAGGCCGCGCGTGGAGCGATCATGGCTCGGCGACGGCGCGTGGACCGATCGGGGCTCGGAGACGGTGCGTGAACCGACCGGGGCTCAGGAGAAGGCGCGTGGACCGATCGGGGCTCGGCGACGGCGCGTGGACCGATCGGGGCTCGGAGACGACGCGTGTACAGATCAGGGCTTGGTGACGGCGCGTTTACCGATAGCAGCTCGGAGACGGCCCGTGGACGGATCGCGGCTTAGGAGACGGCGCGTGGAACGATCGGGGCTCGGAGCGGCGCGTAGAACGATCGCGGCTCGGCGACGGCGCGTGGACCGATCGGGGCTCAGGAGGCTGCACGTGGATCGATTGGGGCTCAGGAGACGGCGCGTGGACCGCTCGGGGCTCGAAGACGGCGCGTGGAACGATCAGGGCTCAGGAGACGTCACGTGAAATGATCGGCGCTCGGAGACGGCGCGTGGACCGATCGGGGCTCAGGAGAAGGCGCGTGGACCGATCGGGGCTTAGTAGAAGGCGCTTGGACCGATCGGGGCTTAGGAGACGACGCGTGGACCGATCGGAGATCGGAGACGGTGCGTGGAACGATCGGGGCTCAGGAGACGGCGCGTGAACCGATCGGCGCTCGGAGACGGCGCGTGGACCGATCTGGGCTCGGAGACAGCGCGTGGACCGACTGGGGCACAGGCGGTGGCGCGTGGACCAATTGGGGTTCGGCGACGGCGCGTGGACCGATCCGGGCTCAGGAGACGGCGCGTGGACCGATCAGGGCTGGGAGACGGAGCGTGGAGCGATCGGGGCTCGGAGATGGCGCGTGGAATGATCGGGGCTTAGGAGATGGCGTGTGGACCGATCGGAGTACAGGAGACGACGCGTGGACCGAGAGGGCTCTAGAAGCGGCGCACGGACGGATCGTGGCACGCAGACGGCGCGTGGAGGCATCGGCGCTTTGATGACGACGCGTGGACCAAACGGTGCTCAGAAAACGGTGCGTGGAGCGATCGGGGCTCAGGAGACGGCGCGTGGACCGATCGGGACTCAGGAGCCGGCGCGTGGACCGATTGGGGCTCGGATACGGCGCGTGAACCAACCGGGACTCAGAAGCCCGCGCGTGGACCGATCCCGGCTCGGCGACGGCGTGTGGACCGATGGGGCTCAGGAGCCGCGCGTGGACCGATCATGGCTCGGTGACGGCGCGTGGACCGATCGGGGCTTAGGTGACGATGCGTGGACCGATTGGGCTCAGGAAGCAGCACCTGGACCGATCGTGGCTCGGAGGAGGCGCGAGGAGGCATCTGGGCTTCGAAGACGACGCGTGGATCGATCGGAGCTCGGAGACGGCGCGTGAACCGACCGGGGCTCAGGAGGCCGCGCGTGGACCGATCGAGGCTCAGGAGGCCACGCCTGGACTGATCGGGGCTCCGCGACGGCGCGTGGACCGATCGAGGCTCGGAGACGACGCGTGTACGGATCGGGGCTTAGGAGACGGCGCATAGACCGATCGGGGCTCGGAGACGGCGCGTGGAACGATCGGGGCTCAGGTGACGGCGCGTGAACCGATCGGCGCTCGGAGACGGCGCGTGGACCGATCGGGGCTTAGCAGAAGGCGCTTGGACCGATTGGGGCTTAGCAGAAGGCGCTTGGACCAATCGGGGCTTAGGAGACGGCGCGTGGACCGATCGAGGCTCGGCGACTGCGCGTGGAACGATCGGGGCTCAGGAGACGGCGCGTGAACCAATCGGCGCTCCGAGACGGCGCGTGGACCGATCGGGGCTTAGGAGACGGCGCGTAGACCGATCGGGGCTCGGAGACGGCGCTTGGACCGATCGGAGCTTAGCAGAAGGCGCTTGAACCGATCGGGGATTAGGAGACGGCGCGTGGACCGATCGGAGCTCGGAGACGGCGCGTGGAACGATCGGGGCTCAGGAGACGGCGCGTGAACCGATCGGCGCTCGGAGACGGCGCGTGGACCGACTGGGGCACAGGCGATGGCGCGTGGACCAATTGGGGTTCGGCGACGGCGCGTGGACCGATCCGGGCTCAGGAGACGGCGCGTGGACCGATCGGGGCTGGGAGACGGAGCGTGGAGCGATCGGGGCTCAGGAGACGGCGCATGAACTAATCGGCGCTCGGAGACGGCGCGTGGACCGATCGGGGCTGAGGAGAAGGCACGTGGTCCGATCGGGGCTTATGAGACGGCGCGTGGACCGATCGGGGCTCGGAGATGGCGCGTGGAATGATCGGGGCTTAGGAGATGGCGTGTGGACCGATCGGAGATCAGGAGACGACGCGTGGACCGAGAGGGCTCTGGAAGCGGCGCACGGACGGATCGTGGCTCGGAGACGGCGCGTGGAGGCATCGGGGCTTTGAAGACGACGCGTGGACCAAACGGTGCTCAGAAAACGGTGCGTGGAGCGATCGGCGCTCAGGAGACAGTGCGTGGACCGATCGGGGCTCAGGAGCCGGCGCGTGGACCGATTGGGGCTCGGATACGGCGCGTGAACCAACCGGGACTCAGGAGACCGCGCGTGGACCGATCGCGGCTCGGCGACGGCGCGTGGACCGATCGGGGCTCAAGAGGCCGCGCGTGGACCGATCGTGGCTCGCCGATGGCGCGTGGACCGATCGGGGCTCAGGAGGCCGCTCGTGGACCGATCGCGGCTCGGCGACGGCGCGTGGACCGATCGGGGCTCAGGAGGCCGCACGTGGACCGATCATGGCTCGGCGACGGTGCGTGGACCGATCGGGGCTCGGAGACGATGCGTGGACCGATCGAGGTTCGGCTACAGCGCGTGAACCGACTGGGTCTCAGGCGGTTGCGCGTGGACCAATTGGGGTTCGGCGACCGCGCGTGAACCGACAGGGGCTCAGGAGACGGCGCGTGGACTGATCGGGGCTCGGAGAGGGCGCGTTAACCGATCGGGGCTTAGGAGACGGCGTGTGAACGTATCGGGGCTTAGGAGAGGATGCGTTGACCGATCGGGGCTCATGAGACGGCGCGTAGACCGATCGGGGTTCAGGAGACGGCGCGTGGACCGATCGGTGCTCGGAGACGGCGCGTGGACCGATCGTGGCCCGGAGACGGCGCGAGAAGGCATCTGGGCTTACAAGACGACGCGTGGATCGAACGGGGCTCGGAGACGGCGCATGAACCGACCGGGGCTCAGGAGACGGCGCGTGGACTGATCGGGGCTCGGAGACGGCGCGTGGACCGATCGGGGCTCAGGTGACGGCACGCGGACCGATCGGGGCTCAGGTGACGGCGCGCGGACCGACCGGGGCTCAGGAGACGGCGCGTGAAATGATCGGCGCTCGGAGAGGGCGCGTGGACCGATTGGGGCTTAAGAGACGACGGGTGGACCGATCATGGCTCGGTGACGGCGCGTGGACCGATCGGGGCTTAGGTGACGATGCGTGGACCGATTGGGCTCAGGAAGCAGCACCTGGACCGATCGTGGCTCGGAGGAGGCGCGAGGAGGCATCGGCGCTTTGATGACGACGCGTGGACCAAACGGTGCTCAGAAAACGGTGCGTGGAGCGATCGGGGCTCAGGAGACGGCGCGTGGACCGATCGGGGCTCAGGAGCCGGCGCGTGGACCGATTGGGGCTCGGATACGGCGCGTGAACCAACCGGGACTCAGAAGCCCGCGCGTGGACCGATCCCGGCTCGGCGACGGCGTGTGGACCGATGGGGCTCAGGAGCCGCGCGTGGACCGATCATGGCTCGGTGACGGCGCGTGGACCGATCGGGGCTTAGGTGACGATGCGTGGACCGATTGGGCTCAGGAAGCAGCACCTGGACCGATCGTGGCTCGGAGGAGGCGCGAGGAGGCATCTGGGCTTCGAAGACGACGCGTGGATCGATCGGAGCTCGGAGACGGCGCGTGAACCGACCGGGGCTCAGGAGGCCGCGCGTGGACCGATCGAGGCTCAGGAGGCCACGCCTGGACTGATCGGGGCTCCGCGACGGCGCGTGGACCGATCGAGGCTCGGAGACGACGCGTGTACGGATCGGGGCTTAGGAGACGGCGCATAGACCGATCGGGGCTCGGAGACGGCGCGTGGAACGATCGGGGCTCAGGTGACGGCGCGTGAACCGATCGGCGCTCGGAGACGGCGCGTGGACCGATCGGGGCTTAGCAGAAGGCGCTTGGACCGATTGGGGCTTAGCAGAAGGCGCTTGGACCAATCGGGGCTTAGGAGACGGCGCGTGGACCGATCGAGGCTCGGCGACTGCGCGTGGAACGATCGGGGCTCAGGAGACGGCGCGTGAACCAATCGGCGCTCCGAGACGGCGCGTGGACCGATCGGGACTCAGGAGACGGCGCGTGGATCGATTGGGGCGTGGATACGGCGCGTGACGCGACCGGGGTTCAGGAGGCCGCGCGTGGAGCGATCATGGCTCGGCGACGGCGCGTGGACCGATCGGGGCTCGGAGACGGTGCGTGAACCGACCGGGGCTCAGGAGAAGGCGCGTGGACCGATCGGGGCTCGGCGACGGCGCGTGGACCGATCGGGGCTCGGAGACGACGCGTGTACAGATCAGGGCTTGGTGACGGCGCGTTTACCGATAGCAGCTCGGAGACGGCCCGTGGACGGATCGCGGCTTAGGAGACGGCGCGTGGAACGATCGGGGCTCGGAGCGGCGCGTAGAACGATCGCGGCTCGGCGACGGCGCGTGGACCGATCGGGGCTCAGGAGGCTGCACGTGGATCGATTGGGGCTCAGGAGACGGCGCGTGGACCGCTCGGGGCTCGAAGACGGCGCGTGGAACGATCAGGGCTCAGGAGACGTCACGTGAAATGATCGGCGCTCGGAGACGGCGCGTGGACCGATCGGGGCTCAGGAGAAGGCGCGTGGACCGATCGGGGCTTAGTAGAAGGCGCTTGGACCGATCGGGGCTTAGGAGACGACGCGTGGACCGATCGGAGATCGGAGACGGTGCGTGGAACGATCGGGGCTCAGGAGACGGCGCGTGAACCGATCGGCGCTCGGAGACGGCGCGTGGACCGATCTGGGCTCGGAGACAGCGCGTGGACCGACTGGGGCACAGGCGGTGGCGCGTGGACCAATTGGGGTTCGGCGACGGCGCGTGGACCGATCCGGGCTCAGGAGACGGCGCGTGGACCGATCAGGGCTGGGAGACGGAGCGTGGAGCGATCGGGGCTCGGAGATGGCGCGTGGAATGATCGGGGCTTAGGAGATGGCGTGTGGACCGATCGGAGTACAGGAGACGACGCGTGGACCGAGAGGGCTCTGGAAGCGGCGCACGGACGGATCGTGGCACGCAGACGGCGCGTGGAGGCATCGGCGCTTTGATGACGACGCGTGGACCAAACGGTGCTCAGAAAACGGTGCGTGGAGCGATCGGGGCTCAGGAGACGGCGCGTGGACCGATCGGGACTCAGGAGCCGGCGCGTGGACCGATTGGGGCTCGGATACGGCGCGTGAACCAACCGGGACTCAGAAGCCCGCGCGTGGACCGATCCCGGCTCGGCGACGGCGTGTGGACCGATGGGGCTCAGGAGCCGCGCGTGGACCGATCATGGCTCGGTGACGGCGCGTGGACCGATCGGGGCTTAGGTGACGATGCGTGGACCGATTGGGCTCAGGAAGCAGCACCTGGACCGATCGTGGCTCGGAGGAGGCGCGAGGAGGCATCTGGGCTTCGAAGACGACGCGTGGATCGATCGGAGCTCGGAGACGGCGCGTGAACCGACCGGGGCTCAGGAGGCCGCGCGTGGACCGATCGAGGCTCAGGAGGCCACGCCTGGACTGATCGGGGCTCCGCGACGGCGCGTGGACCGATCGAGGCTCGGAGACGACGCGTGTACGGATCGGGGCTTAGGAGACGGCGCATAGACCGATCGGGGCTCGGAGACGGCGCGTGGAACGATCGGGGCTCAGGTGACGGCGCGTGAACCGATCGGCGCTCGGAGACGGCGCGTGGACCGATCGGGGCTTAGCAGAAGGCGCTTGGACCGATTGGGGCTTAGCAGAAGGCGCTTGGACCAATCGGGGCTTAGGAGACGGCGCGTGGACCGATCGAGGCTCGGCGACTGCGCGTGGAACGATCGGGGCTCAGGAGACGGCGCGTGAACCAATCGGCGCTCCGAGACGGCGCGTGGACCGATCGGGGCTTAGGAGACGGCGCGTAGACCGATCGGGGCTCGGAGACGGCGCTTGGACCGATCGGAGCTTAGCAGAAGGCGCTTGAACCGATCGGGGATTAGGAGACGGCGCGTGGACCGATCGGAGCTCGGAGACGGCGCGTGGAACGATCGGGGCTCAGGAGACGGCGCGTGAACCGATCGGCGCTCGGAGACGGCGCGTGGACCGACTGGGGCACAGGCGATGGCGCGTGGACCAATTGGGGTTCGGCGACGGCGCGTGGACCGATCCGGGCTCAGGAGACGGCGCGTGGACCGATCGGGGCTGGGAGACGGAGCGTGGAGCGATCGGGGCTCAGGAGACGGCGCATGAACTAATCGGCGCTCGGAGACGGCGCGTGGACCGATCGGGGCTGAGGAGAAGGCACGTGGTCCGATCGGGGCTTATGAGACGGCGCGTGGACCGATCGGGGCTCGGAGATGGCGCGTGGAATGATCGGGGCTTAGGAGATGGCGTGTGGACCGATCGGAGATCAGGAGACGACGCGTGGACCGAGAGGGCTCTGGAAGCGGCGCACGGACGGATCGTGGCTCGGAGACGGCGCGTGGAGGCATCGGGGCTTTGAAGACGACGCGTGGACCAAACGGTGCTCAGAAAACGGTGCGTGGAGCGATCGGCGCTCAGGAGACAGTGCGTGGACCGATCGGGGCTCAGGAGCCGGCGCGTGGACCGATTGGGGCTCGGATACGGCGCGTGAACCAACCGGGACTCAGGAGACCGCGCGTGGACCGATCGCGGCTCGGCGACGGCGCGTGGACCGATCGGGGCTCAAGAGGCCGCGCGTGGACCGATCGTGGCTCGCCGATGGCGCGTGGACCGATCGGGGCTCAGGAGGCCGCTCGTGGACCGATCGCGGCTCGGCGACGGCGCGTGGACCGATCGGGGCTCAGGAGGCCGCACGTGGACCGATCATGGCTCGGCGACGGTGCGTGGACCGATCGGGGCTCGGAGACGATGCGTGGACCGATCGAGGTTCGGCTACAGCGCGTGAACCGACTGGGTCTCAGGCGGTTGCGCGTGGACCAATTGGGGTTCGGCGACCGCGCGTGAACCGACAGGGGCTCAGGAGACGGCGCGTGGACTGATCGGGGCTCGGAGAGGGCGCGTTAACCGATCGGGGCTTAGGAGACGGCGTGTGAACGTATCGGGGCTTAGGAGAGGATGCGTTGACCGATCGGGGCTCATGAGACGGCGCGTAGACCGATCGGGGTTCAGGAGACGGCGCGTGGACCGATCGGTGCTCGGAGACGGCGCGTGGACCGATCGTGGCCCGGAGACGGCGCGAGAAGGCATCTGGGCTTACAAGACGACGCGTGGATCGAACGGGGCTCGGAGACGGCGCATGAACCGACCGGGGCTCAGGAGACGGCGCGTGGACTGATCGGGGCTCGGAGACGGCGCGTGGACCGATCGGGGCTCAGGTGACGGCACGCGGACCGATCGGGGCTCAGGTGACGGCGCGCGGACCGACCGGGGCTCAGGAGACGGCGCGTGAAATGATCGGCGCTCGGAGAGGGCGCGTGGACCGATTGGGGCTTAAGAGACGACGGGTGGACCGATCGGGGCTTAGGAGACGACGCCTGGACGGATTGGGGTGTAGGCGACGACGCGTCGACCTATCGGAGCTCGGAGACGGCGCGTGGAACGATCGGGGCTCAGGAGACGGCGCGTGAACGGATCGGCGCTCGGAGAGGGCGCGTGGACCGATTGGGACTTAAGAGACAACGGGTGAACCGATCGGGGCTTAGGAGACGGCACGTGAATCGACCGGGGCACAGGAGACGGCGCGTGCACCGGTAGGGGCTTAGGAGCCGACGCGTCCACTGATCGGGGCTCAGGAGAAGGGGTTTGGACCGATCGGGGCTCAGGAGACGGCACGTGGACCGATCGGGGCTCGGCGATGGCGCGTGGACCGATCGGCGCTCGGCGATGGCGCGTGGACCGATCAGGGCTCGGAGACGACGCGTGTACGGATCGAGGTTTGGAGACGGCGCGTGAACCGATCGGAGCTCGGACACGGCCCGTGGACGGATCAGGGCTTAGGAGACGGCGCGTGGACTAATTGGGGCTCAGGAGACGACGCGTGGACTGATCGGGGCTCGGAAACGACGCGTTAACCGAGCAGGGCTTAGGAGACGGCGCGTGCACCGGTCGGGGCTTAGGAGACGACGCGTCGACAGATCGGGGCTCAGGAGAAGGGGTGTGGACAGATCGGGGCTCAGGAGACGGCGCGTGGACCGATCGGGGCTCGGCGATGGCGCGTGGACCGATCGGGGCTCGGCGATGGCGCGTGGACCGATCAGGGCTCGGAGACGACGCGTGGACCGATCGGAGCTGGGACACGGCCCGTGGACGGATCGGGGTTTAGGAGACGGCGCATGGACTAATTGGGGCTCAGGAGACGACGCGTGGACCGATCGGGGCTCGGAAACGACGCGTTAACCGAGCGGGGCTTAGGAGACTACGCGTGGACCGATCGGGGCTTAGAAGTCGACGCGTGTACCTATCGGGGCTTAGGAGGCTGCGCGTGGACCGATCGGGGCTTAGGAGACGACGCCTGGACAGATCGGGGCTTAGGAGGCGGCGTGTGGAACGATCGGTGCTCAGGAGACGGGGCGTGCACCAATCGGGGCTCAGGAGGCCGCGCGTGGACCGATCGAGGCTGAGGAGGCCACGCCTGGACTGATCGGGGCTCCGCGACGGCGCGTGGACCGATCGAGGCTCGGAGACGACGCGTGTACGGATCGGGGATTCGGCGATGACGCGTGGACCGATCCGGGCTCAGGAGACGGCGCGTGAACCGATCGGCGCTCGGAGACGGCGCGTGGACCGATCGGGGCTTAGCAGAAGGCGCTTGGACCGATTGGCGGTTAGCAGAAGGCGCTTGGACCAATCGGGGCTTAGGAGACGGCGCGTGGACCGATCGAGGCTCGGCGACTGCGCGTGGAGCGATCGGGGCTCAGGAGACGGCGCGTGAACCAATCGGCGCTCCGAGACGGCGCGTGGACCGATCGGGGCTGAGGAGAAGGCACGTGGTCCGATCGGGGCTTATGAGACGGCGCGTGGACCGATCGGGGCTCGGAGATGGCGCGTGGAATGATCGGGGCTTAGGAGATGGCGTGTGGACCGATCGGAGATCAGGAGACGACGCGTGGACCGAGAGGGCTCTGGAAGCGGCGCATGGACGGATCGTGGCTCGGAGACGGCGCGTGGAGGCATCGGGGCTTTGAAGACGACGCGTGGACCAAACGGTGCTCAGAAAACGGTGCGTGGAGCGATCGGGGCTCAGGAGACAGCGCGTGGACCGATCGGGGCTCAGGAGCCGGCGCGTGGACCGATTGGGGCTCGGATACGGCGCGTGAACCAACCGGGACTCAGGAGACCGCGCGTGGACCGATCGCGGCTCGGCGACGGCGCGTGGACCGATCGGGGCTCAAGAGGCCGCGCGTGGACCGATCGTGGCTCGGCGATGGCGCGTGGACCGATCGGGGCTCGGAGACGACGCGTGGACCGATCGGGGCTCGGAGGCGGCGCGTGGACCGATCGGGGCTTAGGAGACATCGCGTGGACCGATCGGGGCTCGGGGACGGCGCGTTAACCGATTGGGGCTTAGGAGACCATGCGTGGACCGATCGGGGCTCGAACACGGCGCGTGGACGGACCGTGGCTTAGAATGCGTCACGCGGACCGATCGGGGCTCGGATACGGCGTGTGGACGTATCGGGGCTTAGGAGACGATGCGTGAACCGATCGGGGCTCAGGAGACGCCGCGTGGACCGATCGGGGCTCGGAGACGGCGCGTGGACCGATCGGGGCTCAGGAGCCGATGCGTGAATCGATCGGGGCTCAGGAGGCGGCGCGTGGACCCATCGGGGCTCGGAGACGACGCGTGGACCGATCGGGGCCCGGAGACGGATCGTGGACAGATTGGGGATTAGGAGACGGCGCGTGGACCGATCGGGGCTGGGAGACGGCACGTGGACCAATGGGGGCTTAGGAGACGACGCGTGGACCGATCGGGGTGTAGGCGACAACGCGTGTACCTATCGGGGCTCAGGAGACAGCGCGTGGACCGATCAGGGCTCGGCGACTGCGCGTGGACGTATCGGGGCTCAGGAGACGGCGCGTGGACCGATCGGGGCTCGGGGACTGCGCGTGGACGTATCGGGGCTCAGGAGACGGGGCGTGGACCGATCGGGGCTCGGGGACGGCGCGTTAACCGATTGGGGCTTAGGAGACCATGCGTGGACCGATCGGGGCTCGAAGACGGCGCGTGGACCGATCGGGTCTCAGGAGGCCGCGCGTGGGCCGATCATGGCTCGGCGACGGCGCGTGGACCGATCGGGGCTCGGAGACGATGCGTGGACCGATCGAGGTTCGGCTACATCGCGTGAACCGACTGGGTCTCAGGCGGTTGCGCGTGGACCAATTGGGGTTCGGCGACCGCGCGTGGACCGTTCGGGGCTCGGAGACGGCGCGTTAACCGATCGGGGCTTAGGAGGCGATGCGTGAACCGATCGGGGCTCGGAGAAGGGGCGTGGACCGATCGGGGCCTAGGAGACAACGCGTGGACCGATCGTGGCCCGGAGACGGCGCGAGAAGGCATCTGGGCTTACAAGACGACGCGTGGATCGAACGGGGCTCGGAGATGGCGCATGAACCGACCGGGGCTCAGGAGACGGCGCGTGGACTGATCGGGGCTCGGAGACGGCGCGTTAACCGATCGGGGCTTAGGAGACGGCGTGTGAACGTATCGGGGCTTAGGAGAGGATGCGTTGACCGATCGGGGCTCATGAGACGGCGCGTAGACCGATCGGGGTTCAGGAGACGGCGCGTGGACGGATCGGGGCTCGGAGATGGCGCGTGGAATGATCGGGGCTTAGGAGATGGCGTGTGGACCGATCGGAGATCAGGAGACGACGCGTGGACCGAGAGGGCTCTGGAAGCGGCGCACGGACGGATCGTGGCTCGGAGACGGCGCGTGGAGGCATCGGGGCTTTGAAGACGACGCGTGGACCAAACGGTGCTCAGAAAACGGTGCGTGGAGCGATCGGGGCTCAGGAGACAGCGCGTGGACCGATCGGGGCTCAGGAGCCGGCGCGTGGACCGATTGGGGCTGGGATACGGCGCGTGAACCAACCGGGACTCAGGAGACCGCGCGTGGACCGATCGCGGCTCGGCGACGGCGCGTGGACCGATCGGGGCTCAAGAGGCCGCGCGTGGACCGATCGTGGCTCGGCGATGGCGCGTGGACCGATCGGGGCTCGGAGACGACGCGTGGACCGATCGGGGCTCGGAGACAGCGCGTCGACCGACTGGGGCTCAGGCGGTTGCGCGTGGACCGATCGGGGCCTAGGAGCCTCGCGTGGATCGATCGGGGCCCCGGAGGCGCCGCGTGGACCCATGGGGATCAGGAGACAGTGCGTGGACCGATCGGGGCTCGGAGGCGGCGCGTGGACCGATCGGGGCTTAGGAGACATCGCGTGGACCGATCGGGGCTCGGGGACGGCGCGTTAACCGATTGGGGCTTAGGAGACCATGCGTGGACCGATCGGGGCTCGAAGACGGCGCGTGGACGGACCGTGGCTTAGAATGCGTCACGCGGACCGATCGGGGCTCGGATACGGCGTGTGGACGTATCGGGGCTTAGGAGACGATGCGTGAACCGATCGGGGCTCAGGAGACGCCGCGTGGACCGATCGGGGCTCGGAGACGGGGTGTGGAACGATCGGGGCTCAGGAGACGGCGCGTGAAATGATCGGCGCTCTGAGACGGCGCGTGGACCGATTGTGGCTTACGAGACGGCGCGTGAATCGATCCGGGCTCGAAGACGACGCGTGGACCGATCGGGGCTCACGAGCCGATGCGTGAATCGATCGGGGCTCAGGAGGCGGCGCGTGGACCCATCGGGGCTCGGAGACGACGCGTGGACCGATCGGGGCCCGGAGACGGATCGTGGACAGATTGGGGATTAGGAGACGGCGCGTGGACCGATCGGGGCTGGGAGACGGCACGTGGACCAATGGGGGCTTAGGAGACGACGCGTGGACCGATCGGGGTGTAGGTGACAACGCGTGTACCTATCGGGGCTCAGGAGACAGCGCGTGGACCGATCAGGGCTCGGCGACTGCGCGTGGACGTATCGGGGCTCAGGAGACGGCGCGTGGACCGATCGGGGCTCGGGGACGGCGCGTTAACCGATTGGGGCTTAGGAGACCATGCGTGGACCGATCGGGGCTCGAAGACGGCGCGTGGACCGATCGGGTCTCAGGAGGCCGCGCGTGGACAGATCATGACTCGGCGACGGCGCGTGGACCGATCGGGGCTCGGAGACGACGCGTGGACCGATCGGGGCTCGGAGACAGCGCGTGGACCGACTGGGGCTCAGGCGATTTCGCGTGGACCAATTGGGGTTCGGCGACGGCGCGTGGACCGATCGGGGCTTAGGAGACGGCGCGTGAACCAATCGGGGCTCAGGAGGCCGCTCGTGGACCGATCGCGGCTCGGCGACGGCGCGTGGACCGATCGGGGCTCAGGAGGCCGCACGTGGACCGATCATGGCTCGGCGACGGCGCGTGGACCGATCGGGGCTCGGAGACGATGCTTGGACCGATCGAGGTTCGGCTACAGCGCGTGAACCGACTGGGTCTCAGGCGGTTGCGCGTGGACCAATTGGGGTTCGGCGACCGCGCGTGGACCGTTCGGGGCTCAGGTGACGGCGCGCGGACCGACCGGGGCTCAGGAGACGGAGCGTGAAATGATCGGCGCTCGGAGAGGGCGCGTGGACCGATTGGGACTTAAGAGACGACGGGTGAACCGATCGGGGCTTAGGAGACGGCACGTGAATCGATCGGGGCTCAGGAGAAGGGGTGTGGACCGATCGGGGCTCAGGAGATGGCGCGTGAAATGATCGGCGCTCGGAGAGGGCGCGTGGACCGATCGGGGCTCGGCGATGGCGCGTGGACCGATCAGGGCTCGGAGACGACGCGTGTACGGATCGAGGTTTGGAGACGGCGCGTGAACCGATCGGAGCTCGGACACGGCCCGTGGACGGATCAGGGCTTCGGAGACGGCGCGTGGACTAATTGGGGCTCAGGAGACGACGCGTGGACTGATCGGGGCTCGGAAACGACGCGTTAACCGAGCAGGGCTTAGGAGACGGCGCGTGCACCGGTCGGGGCTTAGGAGACGACGCGTCGACAGATCGGTGCTCAGGAGAAGGGGTGTGGACAGATCGGGTCTCAGGAGACGGCGCGTGGACCGATCGGGGCTCGGCGATGGCGCGTGGACCGATCGGGGCTCGGCGATGGCGCGTGGACCGATCAGGGCTCGGAGACGACGCGTGGACCGATTGGAGCTGGGACATGGCCCGTGGACGGATCGGGGTTTAGGAAACGGCGCATGGACTAATTGGGGCTCAGGAGACGACGCGTGGACCGATCGGGGCTCGGAAACGACGCGTTAACCGAGCGGAGCTTAGGAGACTACGCGTGGACCGATCGGGGCTTAGAAGTCGACGCGTGTACCTATCGGGGCTTAGGAGGCTGCGCGTGGACCGATCGAGGCTCGGCGACGGCGCGTGGACCCATCGGGGCTCGGAGACGACGCGTGTACGGATCGGGGCTTGGTGACGGCGCGTTTACCGATCGCGGCTCGGAGACGGCCCATGGACAGATCGGGGCTTAGGAGACGGCGCGTGGGCCGAACGGGGCTCAGGAGACGGCGCGTGGACCGGTCGGGGCTTAGGAGACGACGCCTGGACAGATCGGGGCTTAGGAGGCGGCGTGTGGAGCGACCGGGGCTCAGGAGACTCGTGTGGATCGGTCGGGGCTCCGGAGGCGCCGCGTGGACCGATCGGGTCTCAGGAGGCCGCGCGTGGACAGATCATGACTCGGCGACGGCGCGTAGACCGATCGGGGCTCGGAGACGACGCGTGGACCCATCGGGGCTCGGAGACAGCGCGTGGACCGACTGGGGCTCAGGCGGTTTCGCGTGGACCAATTGGGGTTCGGCGACGGCGCGTGGACCGATCGAGGCTCGGAGACGACGCGTGTACGGATCGGGGATTCGGGGACGACGCGTGGAACGATCCGGGCTCAGGAGACGGCGCGTGGACCGATCGGAGCTCGGAGACGGCGCTTCGAATGATCGGGGCTCAGGTGACGCGGCGTGAACCGATCGGCGCTCGGGGACGGCGCGTGGACCGATCGGGGCTTATGAGAAGGCGCTTGGACCGATCGGGGCTTAGGAGACGGCGCGTGGGCCGATCAGAGCTCGGAGACGGCGCGTGGAACGATCGGGGCTCAGGCGACGGCGCGTGGACCGATCGGGGCTTAGGAGACGGCGCGTCGACCGACCGGAGATCGGGAGATGACGCGTGGACCGATCGGGGCTCTGGAAGCGGCGCACGGACCGATCGTGGCTCGGAGACGACGCGTGTACGGATCGGGGATTCGGGGACGACGCGTGGAACGATCCGGGCTCAGGAGACGGCGCGTGGACCGATCGGGGCTCGGAGACGGCGCGTGGACCGATCGGGGCTTAGGAGAAGGCGCTTGGACCGATCGGGGCTTAGGAGACGGCGCGTGGATCGATCGGGGCTCAGGAGACGACGCGTCGACTGTTCGGGGCTCCGGAGGCGCCGCCTGGACCGAGGGGGATCAGGAGGCGGTGCGTGGACCGACCGGAGCTCAGAAGATTCGCGTGGATCGATCGGGGCTCCGGAGGCGGCGCGTGGACCGATTGGAGAGCAGGAGATGGTGCGTGGACCGATCGGGGCTCGGAGACGGCGCGTGGGCCGATCGGGGCTTAGGAGACGACTCGTGGACCGATTGGGGCTCAGGAGGCCGCGCGTGGACCGATCGCGGCGCGACGACGCGCGTGGACGGATCAGGGCTCAGGAGGCTGCGCGTGAACCAATCGGCGCTCAGAGACGGCGCGTGGACAGATTGGGGCTTAGGAGACGGCGCGTGGACCGATTGGGGCTCGGATACGGCGCGTGAACCGACCGGGGCTCAGGAGGCCGCGCGTGGCCCGATCGCGGCACGGTGACGGCGCGAGGAGGCATCTGGGCTTAGAAGACGACGCGTGGATCGATCGGGGCTCGGGGACGGCGCGTGAACCGACCGGGGCTCAGGAGGCCGCGCTTGGACCGATCGAGACTCGGCGACGGCGCGTGGACCGACCGGGGCTCGGAGACGGCGCGTGGAGCGATGGGGCCTCGGATACGGCGCGTGAACCAACCGGGGCTCAGGAGGCCGCGCGTGGACCGATCGCAGCTCGTCGACGGCGCGTGGACCGATCGGGGCTCAGGAGGCCGCGCGTGGACCGATCATTGCTCGGCGACGGCGCGTGGACCGATCGGGGTTCGGATACGACGCGAGGACCGATCGGGGCTCGGAGACAGCGCGTGGACCAACCGGGGCTCAGGCGGTTGCGCGTGGACCAATTGGGGTTCGGCGACGGCGCGTGGACCGATCCGGGCTCAGGAGACGGCGCGTGGACCGATCGGGGCTCGGAGACGGCGCGTGGAGCGATCGGAGATCAGGAGACGACGCGTGGACCGATAGGCCACTGGAAGCGGCGCACGGACCGATCGGGGATCGGAGACGGCGCGTGGAGGCATTGGAGCTTTGAAGACGACGCGTGGACCGAACGGTGCTCAGAAAACGGCGAGTGGAGCGATCGGGGCTCAGGAGACGGCGCGTGGACCGATCGGAGCTCAGGAGACCTTGCGTGGGCCGATTGGGGCTCGGATACGGCGCGTGAACCAACCGGGGCTCAGGAGGCCGCGCGTGGTTCGTTCGCGGCCCGGCGACGGCGCGTGGGCCGATCGGGGCTCGGAGACGACGCGTGGACCGATCGGGCCTCGGAGGCGGGGCGTGGATCGATCGGGGCTCAGGAGGCGGCGCGTAGACCCATCGGGGCTCGGAGACGGCACGTGGACCGATCGGGGCGGGGAGACGGCGCGTTAACCGATCGGGGCTTAGGAGACGATGCGTGGACCGATCGCGGCTCGGAGACGGCGCGTGGACCGACCGGGGCTAAGGAGGCCGCGCGTGGACCTATCGAGGCTTTGGAGCCGACGCGTGGACCGATCGGGGCTCAGGAGAAAGCGCGTGGACCGATCGGGGCTTAGGAGACGGCGCGAGGAGCGATCGGGCTCAGGAGAAGACGCGTCAATTGATCGTGGCTCAGGAGACGACGCGTCGACGGATCGGGGCTTAGCAGACGACGCGTCGGCCGATCGGGGCTTAGGAGACGACGCGTGGACCGATCGGGGCTCAGGAGACGGCGCGTGTACCGACTGGGGCTCAGGAGGTTGCGCGTGGACCAATTGGGGTTCGGCGACGGCGCGTGGACCGACCGGGGCTCAGGAGACCGCGCGTGAACCGATCGAGGCTCGGCGACTGCGCGTGGAGCGATCGGGGCTCAGGAGACGGCGCGTGAACCAATCGGGGCTCCGAGACGGCGCGTGGACCGATCGGGGATGAGGAGAAGGCGCGTGGACCGATCGGGGCTTAGGAGACGGCGCGTAGACCGATCGGGGCTCGGAGACGGCGCGTGGAACGATCGGGGCTCAGGTGACGGCGCGTGAACCGATCGGCGCTCGGAGACGGCGCGTGGACCGATCGGGGCTTAGCAGAAGGCGCTTGGACCGATCGGGGCTTAGCAGAAGGCGCTTGGACCGATCGGGGCTTAGGAGTCGGCGCGTCGACCGATCGGAGCTCAGGAGGAGGTGCGTGGATCGATCGGGGCTCGGAGACAGCCCGTGGACCAACTGGGGCTCAGGAGACGACGCGTCGACCGATCGGGCCTTAGGAGACGACGCGTCGAACGATCGGGGCTTAGGAGACGACGCGTGGACCGATCGGGGCTCGGAGACAGCGCGTGTACCGACTGGGGCTCAGGAGACCGCGCGTGAACCGATCGGGGCTCGGCGACTGCGCGTGGACGGATCGGGGCTCGGAGACGGTGCGTAGAACGATCGGGGCTCAGGAGACGGCGCGTTAACCGATCGGGGCTCAGGAGACGGCGCGTTAACCGATTGGGGCTTAGGAGACGTTGCGTGGACCGATCGGCGCTCGAAGACGGCGCGAGGACCGACCGGAGCTCAGAAGATTCGCGTGGATCGATCAGGGCTCCGGAGGCGGCGCATGGACCGATTGGGGAGCATGAGATGGTGCGTCGACCGATCGGGGCTCGGAGACGGCGCACGGACCGATCGGGGCTTAGGAGACGACGCGTGGACCGGTCGGGGCTCAGGAGGCCGCGCGTGGACCGATCGCGGCTCGACGCCGCGCGTGGACGGATCAGGGCTCAGGAGACGGCGCGTGGTCCGATCGCGGCGGGGAGACGGCGCGTGAACCGACCGGGGCTCAGGAGGCCGCGCGTGGACTGATCGGGGCTCGGCGACTGCGCGTGGATGTATCGGGGCTCAGGAGACGGCGCGTGGACCGATCGGGGCGGGGAGACGGTGCGTTAACCGATCGGATCTTAGGTGACGATGCGTGGACCGATCGGGGCTCGGAGACGGCGCGTGGACCGACCGGGGCTAAGGAGGCCGCGCGTGGACCTATCGAGGCTTAGGAGCCAACGCGTGGACCGATCGGGGCTGAGGAGACGGCGCGTGGACCGATCGGCGCTCGGAGACGACGCGTGGACCGATGGGGCCTCGGATACGGCGCGTGAACCAACCGGGGCTCAGGAGGCCGCGCGTGGACCGATCGCAGCTCGTCGACGGCGCGTGGACCGATCGGGGCTCAGGAGGCCGCGCGTGGACCGATCATTGCTCGGCGACGGCGCGTGGACCGATCGGGGTTCGGATACGACGCGAGGACCGATCGGGGCTCGGAGACAGCGCGTGGACCAACCGGGGCTCAGGCGGTTGCGCGTGGACCAATTGGGGTTCGGCGACGGCGCGTGGACCGATCCGGGCTCAGGAGACGGCGCGTGGACCGATCGGGGCTCGGAGACGGCGCGTGGAGCGATCGGAGATCAGGAGACGACGCGTGGACCGATAGGCCACTGGAAGCGGCGCACGGACCGATCGGGGATCGGAGACGGCGCGTGGAGGCATTGGAGCTTTGAAGACGACGCGTGGACCGAACGGTGCTCAGAAAACGGCGAGTGGAGCGATCGGGGCTCAGGAGACGGCGCGTGGACCGATCGGAGCTCAGGAGACCTTGCGTGGACCGATTGGGGCTTGGATACGGCGCGTGAACCAACCGGGGCTCAGGAGGCCGCGCGTGGTTCGTTCGCGGCCCGGCGACGGCGCGTGGGCCGATCGGGGCTCGGAGACGACGCGTGGACCGATCGGGGCTCGGAGGCGGCGCGTGAAATGATCGGCGCTCTGAGACGGCGCGTAGACCGATTGGGGCTTACGCGACGGCGCGTGGACCGATCGGGGCTCAGGAAGCGGCGCCTGGACCGATCGTGGCTCGGAAACGGCGCGTGGAGGCATCGGGGCTAAGAAGACGACGCATGGATCGAGCGGGGCTGAGGAGACGGCGCGAGGAGCGATCGGGGCTCGGAGACGGCGTGTGGAGGCATCGGGGCTTTGAAGACGACGCGTGGACCGAACGGTGCTCAGAAAACGGCGCGTGGACCGATCGGTGCTCGGAGACGATGCGTGGACCGATCGGGGCTCAGGAAACGGCGTGTGGAGCGGTTGGGGCTCAGGAGACGACGCGTGGATCGATCGGGGCTCGGAGACGCCGCGTGGAACGATCGGGGCTCAGGAGACGGCGCTTGAACTTATCGGCGCTCGGAGACGGCGCGTGGACCGATCGGGGCTTAGGATACGGCGCATGGACCGATGGGGGCTCAGGAAGCGGCGCCTGGACCGATCGTGGCTCGGAGACGGCGCGTGGAGGCATCGGGGCTAAGAAGACGACGCATGGACCGATCGGGGCTCAGGAGACGGCGCGTGGACCGACCGGGGCTCAGGAGGCGACGCGTGGACCCATCGGGGCTCGGAGACGGCGTGTGGACCGATCGGGGCTTAGGAGAGGACGCGTCGACCAATCGGGGCACAGGAGACAGCGCGTGGACCGATCGGGGCTTAGGAGACGACCCGTGGACCGATCGGGGCTCAGGAGACGGCGCGAGGAGCGATTGGGCTCAGGAGAAGACGCGTCAATTGATCGTGGCTCAGGAGACGACGCGTCGACGGATCGGGGCTTAGGAGACGACGCGTGGACCGATCGGGGCTTAGGAGACTCACGTTGATCGATTGGGGCTCCGGAGGCGGTGCGTGGACCGATCGGGGCTTAGGAGACTACGCGTGTACCTATCGGGGCTCAGTAGACAGCGCGTGGACCGATTGGGCATCAGGAGACGGCGTGTCGATGGATCGGGGCTTGGGGACGACGCGTGGACCGATCGGGGCTCAGGAGACGGCACGTGGATCGATCGGGGCTCGGAGACGGCGCGTGAAATGATCGGCGCTCGGAGACGGCGCGTGCACCGATCGTGGCTTAGGAGAAGGCGCGTGGAACGATCGGGGCTCAGGAGACGGCGCGTGGATCGATCGGGGCTCCGGAGGCGGCGCGTGGACCGATTGGGGAGCAGGAGATGGTGCGTGGACCGATCGGGGCTCGGAAAACGGCGCGTGGACCGATCGGGGCTTAGAAGACGACGCGTGGACCGTCCGGGGTTCGAAGGCGACGCGTGGACCGATGGGGGCTCAGGAGCCCGCGCGTGGAACGATCGGGGCTCAGGAGACGGCGCGTGAAATCATCTGCGCTCGGAGACGGCGCGTGGACCGATCGGTGCTCGGAGACAGCGCGTGGACCGACTGGGGCTCGGAGACGGCGCGTGGATCGATCGGGGCTCAGGGGACGGCGCGTGGACCGGTCGAGGCTTAGGAGACTCGCGTCGATCTACCGGGGCTCCGGAGACGGCGCGTGAACCGATCGGGGCTTAGGAGACGGCGCGTGGATCGATCGGGGCTGGGAGACGGCGCGCGGATCAATCGGGGCTTAGGAGACGGCGCGTGGACCGATCGGGGCTTAGGAGACGACGCGTGGATGGAGCGGGGCTCGGCGACGGCGCGTGGATGGACCGTGGCTTAGAATGCGGCACGCGGACCGATCGGGGCTCGGAGACGGCGCGTGGAACGATCGGGTCTCAGGAGACGGCGCGTTAAATGATCGGCGCTCGGAGACGCCGCGTGGACCGATTGGGGCTTAGGAGACGGCGCGTGGACCGATCGGGGCGCAGGAAGCGGCGCCTGGACCCATCGTGGCTCGGAGACGGCGCGTGGAGGCATCCGTGCTAAGAAGACGACGCATTGACCGAGCGGGGTTCAGGAGACGGCGCGAGGAGCGATCGGGGCTCAGGAGAAGACACGTCAATTGATCGGGGCTCCGGAGACGACGCCTCGACGGAGTGGGGCTCAGGAGGCGGCACGAGAAGCGATCGGGGCTCAGGAGAAGACGCGTCAATTGATCGGGGCTCAGGAGACGACGCGTCGACGAATCGGGGCTTAGGAGACGACGCGTGGACCGATCGGGGCTCGGAGACAGCGCGTGGACCGACTGGGGCTCAGGCGGTTTCGCGTGGACCAATTGGGGTTCGGCGACGGCGCGTGGACCGATCGGGGCTCAGAAGACGGCGCGTGGACCGATCGGGGCTCAGGAGACGACGCGTGGACCGATCGGGGCTCAGGAGACGGCGCGTGCACCGATCGGGGCTCGGAGAAGGCGCGTGGACCGATCGTGGCTCAGGAAGGGGCGCCTGGACCGATCGTGGGCCGGAGACGGCGCGAGAAGGCATCTGGGCTTACAAGTCGACGCGTGGATCGATCGGGGCTCGGAGACGGCGCATGAACCGACCGGGGCTCAGGAGACGGCGCGTGGACTGATCGGGGCTCGGAGACGGCGCGTTAACCGATCGGGGCTCAGGTGACGATGCGTGGACCGATCGGGGCTCGGAGACGGCGCGTGGACCGACCGGGGCTAAGGAGGCCGCGCGTGGACCGATCGAGGCTCGGCGACGGCGCATGAACCGACAGGGGCTCATGAGACGGCGCGTAGACCGATCGGGGCTCCGGTGGCGACGCGTGGGCCGATCGGGGCCCAGGAAACGGCGCGTGGATCGATCGGTGCTCGAAGGCGACGCGTGGACCGACCGGGGCTCAGCAGCCGATGCGTGGATCGATCGGGGCTCAGGAGGCGGCGCGTAGACCCATCGGGGCTCGGAGACGGCACGTGGACCGATCAGGGCTTAGGAGACGACGCGTGGACCGATCGGGGCGGGGAGACGGCGCGTTAACCGATCGGGGCTTAGGAGACGATACGTGGACCGATCGCGGCTCGGAGACGGCGCGTGGACCGACCGGGGCTAAGGAGGCCGCGCGTGGACCTATCGAGGCTTAGGAGCCGACGCGTGGACCGATCGGGGCTCAGGAAGCGGCGCCTGGACCGATCGTGGCTCGGAGACGGCGCGTGGAGGTATCGGGGCTTAAAAGACGACGGATGGACCGATCGGGGCTCAGGAAACGGCGCGTGGACCGAACGGTGCTCGGAGACGACGCGTGGACCGATCGGGGCTCGGAGACGGCGCGTGTACGGATCGAGGCTTGGAGACCGCGCGTGGACCGATCGGCGCTCGGAGACGGCGCGTGGACCGATCGGGGCTTAGGAGACGGCGCGTGGACCGATCGGGGCTCGGAGACATCGCGTGGAATGATCGGGGCTCAGGAGACGGCGCGTGAACCGATCGGCGCTCGGTGACGGCGCGTGCACCGATCGGGGCTTAGGAGACGGCGCGTGGACCGATCGGAGATCAGGAGAGGACGCCTGGACTGATAGGGCTTTGAAAGCGGCGCACGGACCGATCGTGGCTCGGAGACGGCGCGTGGAGGCATCGGGGCTTTGAAGACGACGCGTGGACCGAACGGTGCTCAGAAAACGGCTCGTGGACCGATCGGGGCTCGGAGACATCGCATGGAATGATCGGGGCTCAGGAGACGGCGCGTGAACCGATCGGCGCTCGGAGACGGCGCGTGCACCGATCGGGGCTCAGGAGCCTAGCGTGGATCGATCGGGGCTCCGGAGGCGGCGCGTGGACCGATCGGGGCTCGGAGACAGCGCGTGGACCGACTGGGGCTCAGGCGGTTTCGCGTGGACCAATTGGTGTTCGGCGACGGCGCGTGGCCCGATCGGGGCTTAGGAGACGGCGCGTGCACCGATCGGGGCCCGGAGACGGGTCGTGGACAGATTGGGGATTAGGAGACGGCGCGTGGACCGATCGGGGCTGGGAGACGGCACGTGGACCGATCGGGGCTCGGAGACAGCGCGTGGACCGACTGGGGCTCAGGCGGTTTCGCGTGGACCAATTGGGGTTCGGCGACGGCGCGTGGACCTATCGGGGCTCAGAAGACGGCGCGTGGACCGATCGGGGCTCACGAGACGACGCGTGGACCGATCGGGGCTCAGGCGACGGCGCGTGCACCGATCGGGGCTCGGAGAAGGCGCGTGGACCGATCGTGGCTCAGGAAGCGGCGCCTGGACCGATCGTGGGCCGGAGACGGCGCGAGAAGGCATCTGGGCTTACAAGACGACGCGTGGATCGATCGGGGCTCGGAGACGGCGCATGAACCGACCGGGGCTCAGGAGACGGCGCGTGGACTGATCGGGGCTCGGAGACGGCGCGTGGAACGATCGGGGCTCAGGTGACGGCGCGTGAACCGATCGGCGCTCGGAGACGGCGCGTGGACCGATCGGGGCTTAGGAGTCGGCGCGTCGACCGATCGGAGCTCAGGAGGAGGTGCGTGGATCGATCGGGGCTCGGAGACAGCCCGTGGACCAACTGGGGCTCAGGAGACGACGCGTCGACCGATCGGGGCTTAGGAGACGACGCGTCGAACGATCGGGGCTTAGGAGACGACGCGTGGACCGATCGGGGCTCGGAGACAGTGCGTGTACCGACTGGGGCTCAGGAGACCGCGCGTGAACCGATCGGGGCTCGGCGACTGCGCGTGGACGGATCGGGGCTCGGAGACGGTGCGTAGAACGATCGGGGCTCAGGAGACGGCGCGTTAACCGATTGGGGCTTAGGAGACGTTGCGTGGACCGATCGGCGCTCGAAGACGGCGCGTGTACGGATCGGGGATTCGGCGATGACGCGTGGACCGATCCGGGCTCAGGAGACGGCGCGTGGACGGATCGGGGCTCGGAGACGGCGTGTGGAACGATCGGGGCTCAGGAGACGGCGCGTGAACCGATCGGCGCTCGGAGACGGCGCGTGGACCGATAGGGGCTTAGGAGACGGCGCGTGGACCGAGCGGGGCTCGGAGACGGGGCGTGGAATGATCGGGGCTCGGAGACGCCGCGTGGAACGATCGGGGCTCCGGAGACGGCGCTTGAACTTATCGGCGCTCAGAGAAGGCCCGTGGACCGATCGGGGCTTAGGATACGGCGCGTGGACCGATCGGGGCTCAGGAAGCGGCGCCTGGACCGATCGTGGCTCGGAGACGGCGCGTGGAGGCATCGGGACTAAGAAGACGACGCATGGACCGATCGGGCCTCAGGAAACGGCGTATGGACCGATCGGAGCTCGGACACGACGCGTGGACCGATCGGGGCTCAGGAGACGGCGCGAGGAGCGATCGGGCTCAGGAGAAGACGCGTCAATTGATCGTGGCTCAGGAGACGACGCGTCGACGGATCGGGGCTTAGCAGACGACGCGTCGGCCGATCGGGGCTTAGGAGACGACGCGTGGACCGATCGGGGCTCAGGAGACGGCGCGTGGACCGACCGGGGCTCAGGAGACGGCGCGTGGAACGCTTGGGGCTCGAAGACGGCGCGTGGAACGATCAGGGCTCAGGAGACGTCACGTGAAATGATCGGCGCTCGGAGACGGCGCGTGGACCGTTCGGGGCTCAGAAGAAGGCGCGTGGACCGATCGGGTTTAGGAGGGGACCCGTCGACCGATCGGGGCTCAGGAGACGATGCGTGGACCGGTCGGTGCTCAGGAAGCGGCGTCTGGACCGATCGGGGCTCCGAGACGACGCGTTTACCGAGCGGGGCTTAGGAGACTATGCGGGGACCGATCGGGGCTCGGAGACAGCGCGTGTACCGACTGGGGCTCAGGAGGTTGCGCGTGGATCGATCGGGGCTCGGAGACAGCCCGTGGACCAACTGGGGCTCAGGAGACGACGCGTCGACCGATCGGAGCTTAGGAGACGACGCGTCGAACGATCGGGGCTTAGGAGACGACGCGTGGACCGATCGGGGCTCGGAGACAGCGCGTGTACCGACTGGGGCTCAGGAGACCGCGCGTGAACCGATCGGGGCTCGGCGACTGCGCGTGGACGGATCGGGGCTCGGAGACGGTGCGTAGAACGATCGGGGCTCAGGAGACGGCGCGTTATCCGATTGGGGCTCAGGAGACGGCGCGTGGACCGATCGGGGCTCGGAGACGGCGCGTGAACCGACCGGGGCTCAGGAGGCCGCGCGTGGACCGATCGAGGCTCAGGAGGCCACGCCACAACCGATCGGGGCTCCGCGACGGCGCGTGGACCGATCGAGGCTCGGAGACGACGCGTGTACGGATCGGGGATTCGGCGATGACGCGTGGACCGATCCGGGCTCAGGAGACGGCGCGTGGACGGATCGGGGCTCGGAGACGGCGTGTGGAACGATCGGGGCTCAGGAGACGGCGCGTGAACCGATCGGCGCTCGGAGACGGCGCGTGGACCGATAGGGGCTTAGGAGACGGCGCGTGGACCGATCGGGGCTCGGAGACGGGGCGTGGAATGATCGGGGCTCGAAGACGCCGCGTGGAACGATCGGGCCTCCGGAGACGGCGCTTGAACTTATCGGCGCTCAGAGACGGCCCGTGGACCGATCGGGGCTTAGGATACGGCGCGTGGACCGATCGGGGCTCAGGAAGCGGCGCCTGGACCGATCGTGGCTCGGAGACGGCGCGTGGAGGCATCGGGACTAAGAAGACGACGCATGGACCGATCGGGCCTCAGGAAACGGCGTATGGACCGATCGGAGCTCGGACACGACGCGTGGACCGATGGGGCTCAGGAGACGGCGCGAGGAGCGATCGGGCTCAGGAGAAGACGCGTCAATTGATCGTGGCTCAGGAGACGACGCGTCGACGGATCGGGGCTTAGCAGACGACGCGTCGGCCGATCGGGGCTTAGGAGACGACGCGTGGACCGATCGGGGCTCAGGAGACGGCGCGTGGACCGACCGGGGCTCAGGAGACGCCGCGTGGAACGCTCGGGGCTCGATGACGGCGCGTGGAACGATCAGGGCTCAGGAGACGTCACGTGAAATGATCGGCGCTCGGAGACGGCGCGTGAACCAATCGGGGCTCCGAGACGGCGCGTGGACCGATCGGGGATGAGGAGAAGGCGCGTGGACCGATCGGGGCTTAGGAGTCGACGCGTAGACCGATCGGGGCTCGGACACAGTGCGTGGACCGACTGGGGCTCAGGCGGTTGCGCGTGGACCAATTGCGGTTCGGCGACGGCGCGTGGACCGATCGGGTCTCAGGAGACGGCGCGTGAAATCATCGGCGCCCGGATACGCCGCGTGGACGAATCGGGGCTTAGGAGACGACGCGTGGACCGATCGGGGCTCCGGAGACGGCGCCTGGACCGATCATGGCTCGGAGACGGCGCGTGGAGGCATCCGGGCTAAGAAGACGACGCATGGACCGAGCGGGGTTCAGGAGACGGCGCGAGGAGCGATCGGGGCACAGGAGAAGACACGTCAATTGATCGGGGCTCCGGAGTCGACGCCTCGACGGATCGGGGCTCAGGAGGCGGCACGAGAAGCGATCGGGGCTCAGGAGAAGACGCGTCAATTGATCGGGGCTCAGGAGACGACGCGTCGACGAATCGGGGCTTAGGAGACGACGCGTGGGCCGATCGGGGCTCCGGAGACGGCGCGTCGACCGACCGGAGCTCAGGAGATTCGCGTGGATCGATCGGGGCTCCGTAGGCGGCGCGTGGACCGATTGGGGCTTAGAAGACGACGCGTGGATCGATCGGGGCTCCGTAGGCGGCGCGTGGACCGACTGGGGCTTAGGAGACGACGCGTGGACCGGTCGTGGCTCAGGAGAGAGCGCGTGGACTGATCGGGGCGCGGAGACGGCGCGTTAACCGATCGGCGCTCGAAGACGGCGAGTCGACCGATCGGGGTTCGGTGACGGCGCGTGGACCGTCCGGGGCTCAGGAGGGGATGCGTGGACCGATCGCGGCTCTGGAGACTGCGCGTGGATCGATCGGGGCTTAGGGAACGACGCGTGGACCGATCGGGGCTCAGGAGACGGCGCGTGAACCGACCGGGACTCAGGAGACCGCGCGTGGACCGATCGCGGCTCGGCGACGGCGCGTGGACCGATCGGGGCTCAGGAGGCCGCGCGTGGACCGATCGTGGCTCGGCGACGGCGCGTGGACCGATCGGGGCTCGGAGACGACGCGTGGACCGATCGGGGCTCGGAGACAGCGCGTCGACCGACTGGGGCTCAGGCGGTTGCGCGCGGACCGATCGGGGCTTAGGAGCCTCGCGTGGATCGATCTGGGCCCCGGAGGCGCCGCGTGGACCCATGGGGATCAGGAGACAGTGCGTGGACCGATCGGGGCGAGCAAACGGCGCGTGGACCGATCGGGGCTTAGGAGACGACGCGTGGACCGATCGGGGTGCAGGCGATGACGCGTGTACCTATCGGGTCTCAGGAGGCCGCGCGTGGACAGATCATTACTCGGCGACGGCGCGTGGACCGATCGGGGCTCGGAGACGACGCGTGGACCGATCGGGGCTCGGAGACAGCGCGTGGACCGACTGGGGCTCAGGCGGTTTCGCGTGGACCAATTGGGGTTCGGCGACGGCGCGTGGACGGATCGGGGCTTAGGAGACGGCACGTGCACCGATCGGGGCCCGGAGACGGGTCGTGGACAGATTGGGGATTAGGAGACGGCGCGTGGACCGATCGGGGCTGGGAGACGGCACGTGGACCAATGGGGGCTTAGGAGACGACGCGTGGACCGATCGGGGCTCAGGAGACGGCGCGTGGACCGATCGGGGCTCAGGAGACGGCGCGTGGACCAATTGGGGCTCGCAGACGGCGCGTGGACCGATCGGGGCTTAGGAGACGACGCGTGGACCGATCGGGGTGTAGGCGATGACGCGTGTACCTATCGGGTCTCAGAAGGCCGCGCGTGGACAGATCATTACTCGGCGACGGCGCGTGGACCGATCGGGGCTCGGAGACGACGCGTGGACCGATCGGGGCTCGGAGACAGCGCGTGGACCGACTGGGGCTCAGGCGGTTTCGCGTGGACCAATTGGGGTTCGGCGACGGCGCGTGGACGGATCGGGGCTTAGGAGACGGCACGTGCACCGATCGGGGCCCGGAGACGGGTCGTGGACAGATTGGGGATTAGGAGACGGCGCGTGGACCGATCGGGGCTGGGAGACGGCACGTGGACCAATGGGGGCTTAGGAGACGATGCGTGGACCGATCGGGGCTCAGGAGACGGCGCGTGGACCGATCGGGGCTCAGGAGGCCGCGCGTGGACCGATCATGGCTCGGCGACGGCGCGTGGACCGATCAGGGCTCGGAGACCACGCGTGGACCGATCGGGGCTCGGAGACAGCGCGTGGACCGACTGGGGCTCAGGCGGTTTCGCGTGGACCAATTGGGGTTCGGCGACGGCGCGTGGACGGATCGGGGCTTAGGAGACGGCACGTGCACCGATCGGGGCCCGGAGACGGGTCGTGGACAGATTGGGGCTCAGGAGACGGCGCGTGGACCAATTGGGGCTCGGATACGGCGCGTGAACCAATCGGGGCTCAGGAGGCTGCCCGTGGACCGATCGGGGCTCAGGAGACGGCGCGTGGACCGATCGGGGCTCAGGAGGCCGCGCGTGGACCGATCATGGCTCGGCGACGGCGCGTGGACCGATCAGGGCTCGGAGACCACGCGTGGACCGATCGGGCTCAGGACGCCGCGCGTGGACCGATCATGGCTCGGCGACGGCGCGAGGACCGACCGGAGCTCAGGAGATTCGCGTGGATCGATCAGGGCTCCGGAGGCGGCGCATGGACCGATTGGGGAGCATGAGATGGTGCGTCGACCGATCGGGGCTCGGAGACGGCGCACGGACCGATCGGGGTTTAGGAGACGACGCGTGGACCGATTGGGGCTCAGGAGGCCGCGCGTGGACCGATCGCGGCTCGACGCCGCGCGTGGACGGATCAGGGCTCAGGAGACGGCGCGTGGTCCGATCGCGGCGGGGAGACGGCGCGTGAACCGACCGGGGCTCAGGAGGCCGCGCGTGGACTGATCGGGGCTCGGCGACTGCGCGTGGATGTATCGGGGCTCAGGAGACGGCGCGTGGACCGATCGGGGCGGGGAGACGGTGCGTTAACCGATCGGATCTTAGGTGACGATGCGTGGACCGATCGGGGCTGGGAGACAGCGCGTGGACCGACCGGGGCTAAGGAGGCCGCGCGTGGACCTATCGAGGCTTAGGAGCCAACGCGTGGACCGATCGGGGCTGAGGAGACGGCGCGTGGACCGAACGGGGCTCCGTAGGCGGCGCGTGGACCGATTGGGGCTTAGAAGACGACGCGTGGATCGATCGGGGCTCCGTAGGCGGCGCGTGGACCGACTGGGGCTTAGGAGACGACGCGTGGACCGGTCGGGGCTCAGGAGAGAGCACGTGGACTGATCGGGGCGCGGAGACGGCGCGTTAACCGATCGGCGCTCGAAGACGGCGAGTCGACCGATCGGGGTTCGGTGACGGCGCGTGGACCGTCCGGGGCTCAGGAGGGGATGCGTGGACCGATCGCGGCTCTGGAGACTGCGCGTGGATCGATCGGGGCTTAGGGAACGACGCGTGGACCGATCGGGGCTCAGGAGACGGCGCGTGAACCGACCGGGACTCAGGAGACCGCGCGTGGACCGATCGCGGCTCGGCGACGGCGCGTGGACCGATCGGGGCTCAGGAGGCCGCGCGTGGACCGATCGTGGCTCGGCGACGGCGCGTGGACCGATCGGGGCTCGGAGAGGACGCGTGGACCGATCGGGGCTCGGAGACAGCGCGTCGACCGACTGGGGCTCAGGCGGTTGCGCGTGGACCGATCGGGGCTTAGGAGCCTCGCGTGGATCGATCTGGGCCCCGGAGGCGCCGCGTGGACCCATGGGGATCAGGAGACAGTGCGTGGACCGATCGGGGCTCGCAGACGGCGCGTGGACCGATCGGGGCTTAGGAGACGACGCGTGGACCGATCGGGGTGTAGGCGATGACGCGTGTACCTATCGGGTCTCAGGAGGCCGCGCGTGGACAGATCATTACTCGGCGACGGCGCGTGGACCGATCGGGGCTCGGAGACGACGCGTGGACCGATCGGGGCTCGGAGACAGCGCGTGGACCGACTGGGGCTCAGGCGGTTTCGCGTGGACCAATTGGGGTTCGGCGACGGCGCGTGGACGGATCGGGGCTTAGGAGACGGCACGTGCACCGATCGGGGCCCGGAGACGGGTCGTGGACAGATTGGGGATTAGGAGACGGCGCGTGGACCGATCGGGGCTGGCAGACGGCACGTGGACCAATGGGGGCTTAGGAGACGACGCGTGGACCGATCGGGGCTCAGGAGACGGCGCGTAGACCGATCGGGGCTCAGGAGACGGCGCGTGGACCAATTGGGGCTCGCAGACGGCGCGTGGACCGATCGGGGCTTAGGAGACGACGCGTGGACCGATCGGGGTGTAGGCGATGACGCGTGTACCTATCGGGTCTCAGGAGGCCGCGCGTGGACATATCATTACTCGGCGACGGCGCGTGGACCGATCGGGGCTCGGAGACGACGCGTGGACCGATCGGGGCTCGGAGACAGCGCGTGGACCGACTGGGGCTCAGGCGGTTTCGCGTGGACCAATTGGGGTTCGGCGACGGCGCGTGGACGGATCGGGGCTTAGGAGACGGCACGTGCACCGATCGGGGCCCGGAGACGGGTCGTGGACAGATTGGGGATTAGGAGACGGCGCGTGGACCGATCGGGGCTGGGAGACGGCACGTGGACCAATGGGGGCTTAGGAGACGACGCGTGGACCGATCGGGGCTCAGGAGACGGCGCGTGGACCGATCGGGGCTCAGGAGACGGCGCGTGGACCAATTGGGGCTCGGATACGGCGCGTGAACCAATCGGGGCTCAGGAGGCTGCCCGTGGACCGATCGGGGCTCAGGAGACGGCGCGTGGACCGATCGGGGCTCAGGAGGCCGCGAGTGGACCGATCATGGCTCGGCGACGGCGCGTGGACCGATCAGGGCTCGGAGACCACGCGTGGACCGATCGGGGCTCAGGACGCCGCGCGTGGACCGATCATGGCTCGGCGACGGCGCGAGGACCGACCGGAGCTCAGGAGATTCGCGTGGATCGATCGGGGCTCCGGAGGCGGCGCATGGACCGATTGGGGAGCATGAGATGGTGCGTCGACCGATCGGGGCTCGGAGACGGCGCACGGACCGATCGGGGCTTAGGAGACGACGCGTGGACCGATTGGGGCTCAGGAGGCCGCGCGTGGACCGATCGCGGCTCGACGCCGCGCGTGGACGGATCAGGGCTCAGGAGACGGCGCGTGGTCCGATCGCGGCGGGGAGACGGCGCGTGAACCGACCGGGGCTCAGGAGGCCGCGCGTGGACTGATCGGGGCTCGGCGACTGCGCGTGGATGTATCGGGGCTCAGGAGACGGCGCGTGGACCGATCGGGGCGGGGAGACGGTGCGTTAACCGATCGGATCTTAGGTGACGATGCGTGGACCGATCGGGGCTCGGAGACGGCGCGTGGAGGTATCGGGGCTTAAAAGACGACGGATGGACCGATCGGGGCCCAGGAAACGGCGCGTCGACCGAACGGTGCTCGGAGACGACGCGTGGACCGTTCGGCGCTCAGGAGACGGCGCGTGGAGCGATCGGGGCTCAGGAGACAACGCGTTAACAGAGCGGGGTTTAGGAGACGATGCGTAGACCGATCGGCGCTCGGAGACGGCGCGTGGACCGACTGGGGCACAGGCGATGGCGCGTGGACCAATTGGGGTTCGGCGACGGTGCGTGGACCGATCCGGGCTCAGGAGACGGCGCGTGGACCGATCGGGGCTCGGAGACGGAGCGTGAAGCGATCGGGGCTCAGGAAACGGCGTGTGGTACGATCGGGGCTCAGGAGACGACGCGTGGATCGATCGGGGCTCAGGAGACGACGCGTCGAACAATCGGGGCTCAGGAGACGGCACGCGGATCGACTGGGGCTCAGGAGACTCGCGTGGATCGATCGGGGCTCCAGAGGCGCCGCGTGGACCGATTAGGACCAGGAGACGGTGCGTGAACCGTTCGGGGCTCGGAGACGGAGCGTGGACCGATCGGGGCTCGGAGACGACGCGTAGACCGATCGGTGCTCGGAGACAGCGCGTGGACCGACTGGGGCTCGGAGACGGCGCGTGGACCGATCGTGGTTTAGGAGAAGGCGCGTGGAATGATCGGGGTTCAGGAGACGGCGCGAGGAGCGATCGGGGCTCAGGAGAAGACGCGTCAATTGATCGGGGCTCAGGACACGACGCGGCGACGGATCGGGGCTTGGAGACGGCGCGTGGACCGATTGGGGCGTGGACACGGCGCGTGGACCGATCGGGCTCGGAGCCGGCGCGTGAACCGATCGGGGCTCAGGAGGCTGCGCGTGGACCGATCGGAGCGCAGGAGGCGGCGCGTGGACCGACCGGGGCTCAGGAGACAGTGAGTGGACGGATCGGGACTCAGGAGACGGCGCGTGAACCAATCGGCGCTCGGAGACGGGGCGTAGACCGATTGGGGTTTAGGAGACGGTGCGTGCACCGATCGGGGCTCGCGAGACTGCGCGTGGATGGATCGGGGCTTCGGGAACGACGCGTGGACCGATCGGGGCTCAGGAGACGGCGCATGGACCGATCGGGGCTCGGCGACGGCGCGTGGACCGATCGGGGCTCGGAGACTACGCGTGGACCGATCGGGGCTCGGAGACAGCGCGTGGACCGACTGGGGCTCAGGCGGTTGCGCGTGGACGAATTGGGGTTCGGCGACGGCGCGTGGACCGATCGGGGGTCGGAGACGGCGCGTTAACCGATTGGGGCTTAGGAGACCATGCGTGAACCGACCGGGGCTCGAAGACGGCGCGTGGACCGATCGGGGCTCGGAGACAACGCGTGGACGTATCGGGGCTCAGGAAGCGGCGCCTGCACCGATCGTGGCTCGGAGACGGCGCGGGCGGCATCGGGGCTTCGAAGACGACGCATGGACCAATCGGGGCTCGGAAACGGCACCTGGACCGATCGGAGCTCGGAGACGACGGATGGAGCGGTCGGGGCTCAGGAGAAGACGCGTGGATCGATCGGGGCTCAGGAGACGACGCGTCGACGGATCGGCGCTTAGGAGACGACGCGTGGACCGATCGGGGCTTAGGAGACAACGCATGGACCGATCGGGGCTCAGGAGACGGCGCGTGGACCGAACGGGGCTTAGGAGACAACGCGTGGACCGACCGGGGCACAGGAAGCGGCGCCTGGACCCGTCATGGCTCGGAGACGGCGCGAGGAGGCATCTGGGCTTAGTAGACGACGCGTGGACCGATCGGGGCTCAGGAAACGGCCCGTGGAGCAATCGGGGTTCAGGAGACGACGCGTGGATCGATCAAGGCTCAGGAGACGTCGCGTCGTCCGATCGGGGCTCAGGATGTAGCACCTGGACCCATCGGGGCTTGGAGACGGCACGTGGACCGATCAGGGGTTAGGACACGACGCGTTGACCGATCGGGACTCAGGAGGCGGCGCGTGGACCGATCGGGGATCAGGAAACGGTCCGTGGAGCGATCGGGGGTCAGGAGACGACACGTGGACTGATCGGGGCTCGGGAAGCGGCGCCTGAACCGGTCGTGGCTCGGAGACGGAGCGTGGAGGCATCGGGGCTTAGAAGACGACGCATGGACCGATCAGGTCTCAGGAAACGGCGCGTGGACTGACTGGAGCTCGGAGACGGCGCGTGGATCGACTGGGGGTCAGGCGGTTGCGCGTGGACCAATTGGGGTTCGGCGTCGGCGCGTGGACCGATCGCGGCTCGGAGACGGCGCGTTAACCGATCGGGGCTTAGGAGACGGCACGTGATTCGATCGGTGCACAGGAGACGGCGCGTGAACCGGTCGGGGCTTAGGAGACGACGCGTCGGCCGATCGGGGCTCAGGACAAGGGGTGCGGACCGTTCGGAGCTCAGGAGACGGCGCGTGGACCGATCGGGGTTCGCCGATGGCGCGTGGACCGATCGGGGCTCGGAGACGACGCGTGTACCTATCGGGGCTCACGAGACAGCGTGTGGACCGATTGGGGCTCAGGAGACGGCGCGTGGACCGATCGGGGCTCGGAGACGGCGCGTGGAACGATCGGAGGTCAGGTGACGGGGCGTGAAATGATCGGCGCTCTGAGACGACGCGTCGACCGATCGGTGCTCGGAAACGGCGCGTGGACGGACCGCGGCTCAGAATGCGGTACGCGGACCGATCGGGGATCGGACACGGCGTGTGGACCGATCGAGGCTCGGAGACGACGCGTTTAAGGATCGGGAATCAGGAGACGACGCGTGGAACGATCCGGGCTCAGGAGACGAAGCGTGGACCGATCGGGGCTCGGAGACGCCGTGTGGAACGATCGGGGCTCGGGTGACGGCGCGTGAACCGATCGGCGCTCGGAGACGGCGCGTGGACCGACCGCGGCTCAGGAGGCCGCGCGTGGACCGATGGAGGCTCGGCTACGGCGCGTGGACCAATCGGGGCTCGGCGACTGTGTGTGGACGTATCGGGGTTCAGGAGACGGCGCGTGGACCGATCGGGGCTCGGAGACGGCACGTGGACCGATCAGGGCTTTGGAGACGACGCGTGGACCGATCGGGGCTCAGGAGACGGCGCGTGGACCGATCGGTGCTCGGAGACGGCGCGTTGGACGATCGGGGCTCAGGAGGCGGCGCGTGGACGGATCGGGGCTCAGGAGACGGCGCGTGGGCCGATCGAGGCTCAGGAGACGGCGGGCGGACCAACCGGGGCTCAGGAGACTCGTGTGGATCGATCGGGGCTCCGGAGGCGCCGCGTGGACCGATCGGGGCTCAGGAGACGGCGCGTGAACCGATCTGGGCTGGGAGACGGAGCGTGGAGCGATCGGGGCTCAGGAGACGGCGCGTGAACTAATCGGCGCTCGGCGACGGCGCGTGGACCGATCCGGGCTCAGGAGACGGCGCGTGGACCGATCGGGGCTGGGAGACGGAGCGTGGAGCGATCGGGGCTCAGGAGACGGCGCGTGAACTAATCGGCGCTCGGAGATGGCGCGTGGACCGATCGGGGCTGAGGAGAAGGCGCGTGGTCCGATCGGGGCTTATGAGACGGCGCGTGGACCGATCGGGGCTCGGAGATGGCGCGTGGACCGATCGTGGCTCGGAGATGGCGCGTGGAATGATCGGGGCTTAGGAGATGGCGTGTGGACCGATCGGAGATCAGGAGACGACGCGTGGACCGAGAGGGCTCTGGAAGCGGCGCACGGACGGATCATGGCTCGGAGACGGCGCGTGGAGGCATCGGGGCTTTGAAGACGACGCGTGGACCAAACGGTGGTCAGAAAACGGTGTGTGGAGCGATCGGGGCTCAGGAGACGGCGCGTGGACCGATCGGGGCTCAGGAGCCGGCGCGTGGACCGATTGGGGCTCGGATATGGCGTGTGAACCAACCGGGACTCAGGAGCTCGCGCGTGGACCGATCCCGGCTCGGCGACGGCGTATGGACCGATGGGGCTCAGGAGCCGCGCGTGGACCGATCATGGCTCGGTGACGGCGCGTGGACCGATCGGGGCTCGGAGACGGCGCGAGGAGGCATCTGGGCTTCGAAGACGACGCGTGGATCGATCGGGGCTCGGAGACGGCGCGTGAACCGACCGGGGCTCAGGAGGCCGCGCGTGGACCGATCGAGCCTCAGGAGGCCACGCCTGGACCGATCGGGGCTCCGCGACTGCGCGTGGACCGATCGAGGCTCGGAGACGACGCGTGTACGGATCGGGGATTCGGCGATGACGCGTGGACCGATCCGGGCTCTGGAGACGGCGCGTGGACGGATCGGGGCTCCGAGACGGCGCGTGGACTGATCGGGGCTTAGGAGACGGCGCGTAGACCGATCGGGGCTCGGAGACGGCGCGTGGAACGATCGGGGCTCAGGTGACGACGCGTGAACCGATCGGCGCTCGGAGACGGCGCGTGGAACGATCGGGGCTCAGGAGACGGCGCGTGAACCGATCGGCGCTCGGAGACGGCGCGTGGACCGATCGGGGCTCAGAAGACGACGCGTCGACCGATCGGGGCTCAGGTGACGGCGCGCGGACTGACCGGGGCTCAGGAGACGGCGCGTGAAATGATCGGCGCTCGGAGAGGGCGCGTGGACCGATTGGGGCTTAAGAGACGACGGGTGGACCGATCGGGGCTTAGGAGACGGCACGTGAATCGATCGGGGCACAGGAGACGGCGCGTGCACCGGTCGGGGCTTAGGAGGCGACGCGTCGACAGATCGGGGCTCAGGAGAAGGGGTGTGGACCGATCGGGTCTCGGCGATGGCGCGTGGACCGATCAGGGCTCGGAGACGACGCGTGGACCGATCGGAGCTCGGACACGGCCCGTGGACGGATCGGGGCTTAGGAGACGGCGCATGGACTAATTGGGGCTCAGGAGACGACGCGTGGACCGATCGGGGCTCGGAAACGACGCGTTAACCGAGCGGGGCTTAGGAGACTACGCGTGGACCGATCGGGGCGTAGGAGACGACGAGTGTACCTATTGGGGCTCACGAGACAGCGTGTGGACCGATTTGGGCTCAGGAGACGGCGCGTGGATCGATCGGGGCTCGGACACGGCGCGTGGAACGATCGGGGCTCAGGAGACGGCGCGTGGACAGATCGGGGCTTAGGAGACTACGCGTGGACCGATCGGGGCTTAGAAGACGACGGGTGGACCGATCGGGGCTCAGGAGACGGCCCGTGGACCGACCGGGGCTCAGGAGGCGACGCGTGGACCCATCGGGGCTCGGAGACGGCGTGTGGACCGATCGGGGCTTAGGAGACGATACGTGGACCGATCGGGTCTTAGGAGACGACGCGTGGACCGATCGGGGCTCGGAGGCGGCGCTTGGACCGATCGGTGATTAGGATACGGCGCGTGGGCCGATCGGAGCTCGGAGTCGGCGCGTGGACCGACCGCGGCTCAGGAGGCCGCGCGTGGACCGATGGAGGCTCGGCTACGGCGCGTGGACCAATCGGGGCTCGGCGACTGTGTGTGGACGTATCGGGGTTCAGGAGACGGCGCGTGGACCGATCGGGGCTCGGAGACGGCACGTGGACCGATCAGGGCTTTGGAGACGACGCGTGGACCGAACGGGCCTCAGGAGACGGCGCGTGCCCCAATCGGCGCTCGGAGACGGCGCGTGGATCGTTCGGGGCTCCGGAGGCGCCGCGTGGACCCATGGGGATCAGGAGACAGTGCGTGGACCCATCGGGGCTCGGAGACGGCGCGTGGACCGATCGGGGCTCGGAGACGGCGCGTGGACCGTTCGGGGCTTAGGAGACGACGCGTGGACCGATCGGGGCGTAGGAGACGATACGTGGACCGATCGGGGCTCAGAAGACGGCGCGTGGACCGACTGGGTCTCAGGAGGTTGCCCGTGGACGAATTGGGGTTCGGCGACGGCGCGTGGACCGACCGGGGCTCAGGAGACCGCGCGTGGACCCATCGGGGCTCGGAGACGGCGCGTGAACCGACCGGGGCTCGGAGACAGCGCGTGGACCGACCGCGGCTCAGGAGGCCGCGCGTGGACCGATGGAGGCTCGGCTACGGCGCGTGGACCAATCGGGGCTCGGCGACTGTGTGTGGACGTATCGGGGTTCAGGAGACGGCGCGTGGACCGATCGGGGCTCGGAGACGGCACGTGGACCGATCAGGGCTTTGGAGACGACGCGTGGACCGATCGGGGCTCAGGAGACGGCGCGTGGACCGATCGGTGCTCGGAGACGGCGCGTTGGACGATCGGGGCTCAGGAGGCGGCGCGTGGACGGATCGGGGCTCAGGAGACGGCGCGTGGGCCGATCGAGGCTCAGGAGACGGCGGGCGGACCAACCGGGGCTCAGGAGACTCGTGTGGATCGATCGGGGCTCCGGAGGCGCCGCGTGGACCGATCGGGGCTCAGGAGACGGCGCGTGAACCGATCTGGGCTGCGAGACGGAGCGTGGAGCGATCGGGGCTCAGGAGACGGCGCGTGAACTAATCGGCGCTCGGCGACGGCGCGTGGACCGATCCGGGCTCAGGAGACGGCGCGTGGACCGATCGGGGCTGGGAGACGGAGCGTGGAGCGATCGGGGCTCAGGAGACGGCGCGTGAACTAATCGGCGCTCGGAGATGGCGCGTGGACCGATCGGGGCTGAGGAGAAGGCGCGTGGTCCGATCGGGGCTTATGAGACGGCGCGTGGACCGATCGGGGCTCGGAGATGGCGCGTGGACCGATCGTGGCTCGGAGATGGCGCGTGGAATGATCGGGGCTTAGGAGATGGCGTGTGGACCGATCGGAGATCAGGAGACGACGCGTGGACCGAGAGGGCTCTGGAAGCGGCGCACGGACGGATCATGGCTCGGAGACGGCGCGTGGAGGCATCGGGGCTTTGAAGACGACGCGTGGACCAAACGGTGGTCAGAAAACGGTGTGTGGAGCGATCGGGGCTCAGGAGACGGCGCGTGGACCGATCGGGGCTCAGGAGCCGGCGCGTGGACCGATTGGGGCTCGGATATGGCGCGTGAACCAACCGGGACTCAGGAGCTCGCGCGTGGACCGATCCCGGCTCGGCGACGGCGTATGGACCGATGGGGCTCAGGAGCCGCGCGTGGACCGATCATGGCTCGGTGACGGCGCGTGGACCGATCGGGGCTCGGAGACGGCGCGAGGAGGCATCTGGGCTTCGAAGACGACGCGTGGATCGATCGGGGCTCGGAGACGGCGCGTGAACCGACCGGGGCTCAGGAGGCCGCGCGTGGACCGATCGAGCCTCAGGAGGCCACGCCTGGACCGATCGGGGCTCCGCGACTGCGCGTGGACCGATCGAGGCTCGGAGACGACGCGTGTACGGATCGGGGATTCGGCGATGACGCGTGGACCGATCCGGGCTCTGGAGACGGCGCGTGGACGGATCGGGGCTCCGAGACGGCGCGTGGACTGATCGGGGCTTAGGAGACGGCGCGTAGACCGATCGGGGCTCGGAGACGGCGCGTGGAACGATCGGGGCTCAGGTGACGGCGCGTGAACCGATCGGCGCTCGGAGACGGCGCGTGGAACGATCGGGGCTCAGGAGACGGCGCGTGAACCGATCGGCGCTCGGAGACGGCGCGTGGACCGATCGGGGCTCAGAAGACGACGCGTCGACCGATCGGGGCTCAGGTGACGGCGCGCGGACCGACCGGGGCTCAGGAGACGGCGCGTGAAATGATCGGCGCTCGGAGAGGGCGCGTGGACCGATTGGGGCTTAAGAGACGACGGGTGGACCGATCGGGGCTTAGGAGACGGCACGTGAATCGATCGGGGCTCAGGAGACGGCGCGTGAACCGATCGGCGCTCGGAGACGGCGCGTGGACCGATCGGGGCTCGGCGACTGCGCGTGGACGTATCGGGGCTCAGGAGACGGCGCGTGGACCGATCGGGGCTTAGGAGACGGCGCCTGCACCGATCGTGGTTGGGAGACGGCGCAAGGAGGCATCTGGGCTTAGAAAACGACGCGTGGACCGATCGGGGGTCAGGAAACGGCGCGTGGACCGGCCGCGGCTCAGGAGGCCACGCCTGGACCGATCGGGGCTCGGCGACGGTGCGTGGACCGATCGAGTCTCGGAGACGACGCATCGACCGATCGGGGCTCAGATGACGGTGCGCGGACCGACCGGGTCTCAGGAGGCCGCGCGTGGACCGATCGCGGCTCGGCGACTGCGCGTCGACGTATCGGGGCTGAGGAGACGGCGCGTGGACCGATTGGGGAGCATGAGATGGTAGGTGGACCGATCGGGGCTCGGAGACGGCGCACGGACCGATCGGGGCTTAGGAGACGACGCGTGGACCGATTGGGGCTTAGGAGAGGACGCGTGGACCGATCGGGGCTCAGGAAGCGACGCCTGGACCGATCGTGGCTCGGAGACGGCGCGTGGAGGTATCGGGGCTTAAAAGACGACGCATAGACCGATCGGGGCTCAGGAAACGGTGCGTGGACCGAACGGTGCTCGGAGACGACGCGTGGACCGATCGGGGCTCAGGAGACGGCGCGTGGAGCGATCGGGGCTCAGGAGACGACGCGTTAACAGAGCGGGGTTTAGGAGACGGCGCGTGGACCGATCGGGGCGGGGAGACGGCGCGTGAACCGACCGGGGCTCAGGAGGCCGCGCGTGGACTGATCGGGGCTCGGCGACTGCGCGTGGACGTATCGGGGCTCAGGAGACGGTGCGTGGACCGATCGGGGCGGGGAGACGGCGCGTGGAACGATCGGAGCACAGGAGACGGCGCGTGAACCGATCGGCGCTCGGAGACGGCGCGTGGATCGATCGGGGCTTAGGAGAAGGCGCGTGGACCGATCGAGGCTTAGGAGACGATGCGTGGACCGATCGGGGCTCGGAGACGGCGCGTGGACCGACCGGGGCTAAGCAGGCCGCGCGTGGACCGATCGAGGCTTAGGAGCCGACGGGTGGACCGATCGGGGCTGAGGAGACGGCGCGTGGACCGATCGGGGCTCGGAGACGGCGCGTGGAACGATCGGAGCACAGGAGACGGCGCGTGAACCGAGCGGCGCTCGGAGACGGCGCGTAGATCGATCGGGGCTTAGGAGATGGCGCGTGGACCGATCGGGGCTCAGGAGACCCCGCGTGGACCGATCGGGGCTCGGCGACTGCGCGTGGACGCATCGGGGCTCAGGAGGCGGCGCGTGGACCGATCGGGGCTCGGAGACGGCACGTTAACCGATCGGGGCTTAGGAGACGATGCGTGGACCGATCGCGGCTCGGAGACGGCGTGTGAACCGACCGGGGCTCAGGAGGCCGCGCGTGGAGCGATCGAGGCTCGGCGACGGCGCGTGGACCGATCGGGGCTCAGGAGGCCGCGCGTGGACCGATCATGGCTCGGCAAGGGCGCGTGGACCGATCGGTGTTCAGAGACGACGCGTGGACCGATCGGGGCTCTGGCGGTTGCGCGTGGACCATTTGGGATTCGGCGACGGCATGTGGACCGATCGGCGCTCGGAGACAGCGCGTTAACCGATCGGGGTTTAGGAAACGATGCATGGACCGATCGGGGCTTGGAGACGGCGCGTGGACCGATCGGGGCTCAGGAGACGACGCGTGGACCGATCCGGGCTCGGAGATGGCGCGTGGAATGATCGGGGCTCAGGAGACGGCGCGTGAACCGATCGGCGCTCGGAGACAGCGCGTGGAGGCATCGGGGCTTTGAAGACGACGCGTGGACAGAACGGTGCTCAGAAAACGGCGCGTGGAGCGATCGGGGCTCAGGAAATGACGCGTCGATGGATCGGGGCTTAGGAGACGATGCGTGGACCGATCGGGGCTCGGCGACTGCGCGTGGACGTATCGGGGCTCAGGAGACGGCGCGTGGACCGACCGGGGCTAAGGAGGCCGCGCGTGGACCGATCGAGGCTTAGGAGCCGACGCGTGGACCGATCGGGGCTCATGAGACGGCGCGTGGACCGATCGGGGCTCGGATACGGCGCGTAGAATGATCGGAGCACAGGAGACGGCGCGTGCAGCGATCGGCGCTCGGAGACGGCGCGTGGATCAATCGGGGCTTAGGAGACGGCGCGTGGACCGATCGGGGCTCAGGAGGCGGCGCCTGGACCGGTCGGGGCTTAGGAGACGACGCCTGGATCGATCGGGGCTTAGGAGGCGGCGTGTGGAACGATCGGGGATCAGGAGACGGCGCGTGCACCGATCGGCGCTCGGAGACGGCGCGTGGAGCGATCGGGGCTGAGGAGACGACGCGTGGATCGATCGGGGCACAGGAGACGACGCGTCGACCGATCGGGGCTGAGGAGACGACGCGTGGTCTGATCCGGGCTTAGGAGAAAACGCGTGGACCGATCGGGGCTCAGGAAGCGGCGCCTGCACCGATCGTGGTTGGGAGACGGCGCAAGGAGGCATCTGGGCTTAGAAGACGACGCGTGGACCGATCGGGGCTCAGAAAACGGTGCGTGGACCGACCGCGGCTCAGGAGGCCACGCCTGGACCGATGGCGGCTCGGCGACGGCGCGTCGACCGATCTAGTCACGGAGACGACGCGTCGACCGATCGGGGCTCAGATGACGGCGCGCAGACCGCCTGGGGCTCAGGAGACTCGCGTGGATCGATCGGGGCTCCGGAGACGCCACGTGGAGCGATGGGGATCAGGAGACGGTGCGCGGACCGATCGGGGCGCGGAGACGGCGCGTGGACCGATCGGAGCTTAGGAGACGACGCGTGGACCGATCGGGGCGTAGGACGCGACGCGTGTACCTATCGGGGCTGACGAGACAGCGTGTGGACCGATTGGGGCTCAGGAGACGGCGCCTGGACCGATCGGGGCTCGGAGACGGCGCGTGGAACGATCGGAGCTCAGTAGACGGCGCGTGTACCTATCGGGGCTCACGAGACTGCGTGTGGGCCGATTGGGGCTCAGGAGACGACGCGTTTACGGATCGGGGATCAGGAGACGACGCGTGGAACGATCCGGGCTCAGGAGACGGAGCGTGGACCGATCGGGGCTTGGAGACGGCGTGTGGAACGATCGAGACTCGGGTGACAGCGCGTGAACCGATCGGCGCTCGGAGACGGCGCGTGGACCGATCGGGGCTTAGGAGACGACGCGTGGACCGATCGTGGCTTAGGAGACGACGCGTGGACCGATCGGGGCTCAGGAGCCTAGCGTGGATCGATCGGGGCTCCGGAGGCGGCGCGTGGACCGATTGGAGAGCAGGAGATGGTGCGTGGACCGATCGGGGCCCGGAGACGGCGCGTGGACCGATCGGGGCTTAGGAGACGACGCGTGGACCGATTGGGGCTCAGGAGGCCGCGCGTGGACCGATCGCGGCTCGACGCCGCGCGTGGACGGATCAGGGCTTAGGAGATGACGCGTGGATCGAGCGGGGCTCGGACACGGCGCGTGGATAGACCGTGGCTTAGAATGCGGCACCCGGACCGATCGGGGCTCGGAGACGGTGTGTGGACCGATCGGGGATCAGGAAACGGTGCGTGGAGCGATCGGGGCTCAGGAGGCGGCGCGTAGATCGATCGGGGCTCAGGAGACGACGCGTCGATGGATCGGGGCTTAGGAGCCGACGCGTGGACCGATCGGGGCTCAGGAGACGGCGCGTCGACCGACCGGAGCTCAGGAGATTCGCGTGGATCGATCGGGGCTCCGTAGGCGGCGAGTGGACCGATTGGGGCTTAGGAGACGACGCGTGGACCGATCGGGACACAGGAGACGGAGCGTGGCCCGATTGGGGCTCGGATACGGCGCGTGAACCGACCAGGGCTCAGGAGGCCGCGCGAGAACCGATCGCGGCTCGGCGACGGCGCGTGGACCGATCGGGGCTCAGGAGGCCGCGCGTGGACCGATGGGGATCAGGAGACGCTGCGCAGACCGATCGGGGCGTAGGACACGGCGCGTGCACCGATCGGGGCCCGGAGACAGCGCGTGGACCGACTGGGGCTCAGGCGGTTTCGCGTGGACCAATTGGGGTTCGGCGACGGCGCGTGGACCGATCGGGCCTTAGGAGACGACGCGTGGACCGA
>OX328011.1:35128605-35251819 GCA_946811545.1 Netelia fuscicornis | reverse complement strand
AGCGCCGATCATTTCACGCGCCGTCTCCTGAGCCCCGATCGTTCCACGCGCCGTCTCCGAGCCCCGATACGTCCACACGCCGTATCCGAGCCCCGATCGGTCCGCGTGACGCATTCTAAGCCACGGTCCGTCCACGCGCCGTCTCCGAGCCCCGATGGGTCCACGCGCCGCCTCCTGAGCCCCGATCGATCCACGGATCGGCTCCTGAGCCCCGATCGGTCCACGCGTTGTCTTCGAGCACCGATCGATCCACGCGCCGTTTCCTGGGCCCCGATCAGTCCACGCGTCGCCGCCGGAGCCCCGATCGGTCTACGCGCCGTCTCATGAGCCCCGATCGGTCAACGCATCGTCTCCTAAGCCCCGATACGTTCACACGCCGTCTCCGAGTCCCGATCGGTCCACGCGCCGTCTCCTGAGCCCCGATCGGTCCACGCGTCGTCTCCTAAGCCCCCATTGGTCCACGTGCCGTCTCCCAGCCCCGATCGGTCCACGCGCCGTCTCCTAATCCCCAATCTGTCCACGACCCGTCTCCGGGCCCCGATCGGTGCACGTGCCGTCTCCTAAGCCCCGATCGGTCCACGCGCCTTCGCCGAACCCCAATTGGTCCACGCGTAACCGCCTGAGCCCCAGTCGGTCCACGCGCTGTCTCCGAGCCCCGATCGGTCCACGCGTCGTCTCCGAGCCCCGATCGGTCCACGCGCCGTCTCCTAAGCACCGATCATTCCACGCGCCATCTCCGAGCCCCGATCGGTCCACGCGCCGTGTCCGAGCGCCGATTAGTTCACGCGCCGTCTCCTGAGCCCCCATCGCTCCACGCTCCGTCTCCCAGCCCCGATCGGTCCACGCGCTGTCTCCGAGCCCAGATCGGTCCACGCGCCGTCTCCGAGCCCCGATCGTTCCACGCGCCGTCTCCGTGCTTCGATCGGTACACGCGTCGTCTCCTAAGCCCCGATCGGTCCACGCGCCTTCTCCTCATCCCCGATTGGTCCACGCGCCGTCTCGGAGCGCCGATTGGTCCACGCGCCGTCTCCGAGCCCCGATCGGTCCACGCACCATCTTCTGCTCCACAATCGATCCACGCGCCGCCTCCGGAGCCCCAATTGGTCCACGTGCAACCTCCTGAGCCCCAGTCGGTCCACGCGCTGTCTTCGAGCCCCGATCAGACCACGCGTCGTCTCCGAGCCCCGATCGGTCTACGCGCCGTCGCCGAGCCATGATCGGTCCACGCGCGGCCTCCTGAGCCCCGATCGGTCCACGCGCCGTCGCCGAGCCGCGATCGGTTCTCGGGCGGCCTCCTGAGCCCCGGTCGGTTCACGCGCCGTTTCCGAGCCCCAATCGGGCCACGCGCCGTCTCCTGAGTCCCGATCAGTCCACGCGTCGTCTCCTAAGCCCCAATTGGTCCACGCGCCGCCTCCGGAGCCCCGATCGATCCACGCGAATCCCCTGAGCTCCGGTCGGTCGACGCGCCGTCTCCTCAGCCCCGATCGGTCCACGCGTCGTCTCCTAAGCCCCAATTCGTCGACGCGTCGTCTCCTGAGCCCCGATCAATTGACGCGTCTTCTCCTGAGCCCCGATCGATCCACGCGCCATCGCCGAACCCCAATTGGTCCACGCGCAACCGCCTGAGCCCCAGTCGGTCCACGCGCTGTCTCCGAGCCCCGATCGGTCCACGCGCCGTCTCCGAGCCCCGATCGATGCACACGAGGCTCCTGAGCCCCGGTCGGTCCGCGCGCCGACTCCTGAGCCTCGATCGGCCCACGCGCCGTCTCCTGAGCCCCGATCCGTCCACGCGCCGTCTCCTGAGCCCCGATCGTCCAACGCGCCGTCTCCGAGCCACGATCGGTCCGTGCGCCGCTTCCAGAGCCCCGATCGGTCCACGCGTCATCTCCCGATCTCCGGTCGGTCGACGCGCCGTCTCCTGAGCCCCGATCATTCCATGCCCCGTATCCGAGCCCCAATCGGTCCACGCGCCGTCTCCTGAGCCCCGATCGTACCACGCGCCGTCTCCGAGCCCCGATCGTTCCACGCGGCGCCTCCGGAGCCCCGATCGATCCACGCGAGTCTCCTGAGCCCCAGTCGGTCCGCGCGCCGTCTCCTGAGCCCCGATCGATCCACGCGTCGTCTCCTGAGCCCCTATCGCGCCACACGCCGTTTCCTGAGCCCCGATCGGTCCACGCGCCGTCTCCGAGCCGCGATCGGTAAACGCGCCGTCACCAAGCCCCGATCCGTACACGCGTCGTCTCCGAGCCCCGATGGGTCCACGCGCCGTCGCCGAGCCTCGATCGGTCCACGCGCAGCCTCCTAAGCCCCGGTCGGTTCACGCGCTATCTCCGAGCCGCGATCGGTCCACGCGCCGTCTCCTGAGCCCCGATACGTCCACGCGCAGTCGCCGAGCCCCGATCGGTCCACGCGCGGTCTCCTGAGCCCCGATCTGTCCACGCGCCGTCTCCGAGCCCCGATCGGTCCACGCGCCGTCTCCGAGCCCTGATCGGTCCACGCGTCGTCTCCTGAGCCCCAATCGGTCCACTCGCTGTCTCCTGATCCCCGATAGGTACACGCGTCGTCTCCTACGCCCCGATCGGTCCACGCGCCGCCTTCGTGCCCCGATCCGTCCACGCACCGCCTCCTGATCCCCATCGGTCCACACGCCGTCTCCTGAGCCACGATCGATCCACATGCCGTCTCCGAGCCCCGATCGGTCCGCGTGCCGCATTCTAAGCCACGGTCCATCCACGCGCCGTCCCCGAGCCCCGATCGGTCCACGCGTCGTCTCCTAAGCCCTGATCGGTCCTCGTGCCTTCTGCGAGCCCCGAAGGGTCCACGCCCAGCCTCCTGAGCCCCGATCGGTCGACGCGTCGTCTCCTGAGGCCCGATCCATCCACGGGTCTTCCCCTGAGCCCCTACCGCTCCACGCGCCGTCTCCTGAGCCCCGATCGTTCCACGCGCCGTCTCCGAGCTCCGATCGGCCCACGCGCCGTCTCCTAAGCCCCGATCGGTCCAAGCGCCTTCTCCTAAGCCCCGATCGGTCCACGCGCCGTCTCCGAGCCACGATCGGTCCGTGCGCCGCTTCCAGAGCCCCGATCGGTCCACGCGTCATCTCCCGATCTCCGGTCGGTCGACGCGCCGTCTCCTAAGCCCCGATCGGTCCACGCGCCGTCGCCTGAGCCCCGATCGTTCCACGCGCCGTCTCCGAGCTCTGATCGGCCCACGCGCCGTCTCCTAAGCCCCGATCGGTCCAAGCGCCTTCTCCTAACCCCCTTCGGCCCACGCGCCGTCTCCTAAGCCCCGATCTGTTCATGGGCCGTCTCCGAGCCGCGATCGGTAAACGCGCCGTCACGAAGCCCCGATCCGTACACGCGTCGTCTCCGAGCCCCGTTGGGTCCACGCGCCGTCGCCGAGCCGCGATCGGTCCACGCGCAGCCTCCTAAGCCCCGGTCGGTTCACGCGCTATCTCCGAGCCGCGATCGGTCCACGCGCCGTCTCCTGAGCCCCGATACGTGCACGCGCAGTCGCCGAGCCCCGATCGGTCTACGCGCGGTCTCCTGAGCCCCGATCTGTCCGACGCGCCGTCTCCTAAGCCCCGATCCGTCCACGGGCCGTGTCCGAGCTCCGATCGGTCCACGCGTCGTCTCCGAGCCCTGATCGGTCCACGCGCCATCGCCGAGACCTGATCGGTCCACGCGCCATCGCCGAGCCCCGATCGGTCCACGCGCCGTCTCCTGAGCCCCGATCTGTCCACACCCCTTCTCCTGTGCCCCGATCTGTCGACGCGTCGTCTCCTAAGCCCCGACCGGTGCACGCGCCGTCTCCTAAGCCCTGCTCGGTTAACGCGTCGTTTCCGAGCCCCGATCGGTCCACGCGTCGTCTCCTGAGCCCCAATTAGTCCACGCGCCGTCTCCTAAGCCCTAATCCGTCCACGGGCCGTGTCCGGGCTCCGATCGGTTCACGCGCCGTCTCCAAACCTCGATCCGTACACGTGTCGTCTCCGAGCCCTGATCGGTCCACGCGCCATCGCCGAGCCCCGAGCGGTCCACGCGCCCTCTCCGAGCGCCGATCATTTCACGCGCCGTCTCCTGAGCCCCGATCGGTCCACGCCCCTTCTCCTGAGCACCGATCGGTCCACACCCCTTCTCCTGAGCCCCGGTCGGTCCACGCGCCGTCTCCTGAGCCCCGATCGGTCCACGTGTCGTCTTCTAAGCCCCGATCGGTCCACGCGTAGTCTCCTAAGCCCCGCTCGGTTAACGCGTCGTTTCCGAGCTCCGATCGGTCCACGCGTTGTCTCCTGAGCCCCAATGAGTCCATGCGCCGTCTCCTAAGCCCCGATCCGTCCACGGGCCGTCTCCGAGCCTCGATCGGTCCACGCGCCGTCGCCGAACCCCAATTGGTCCACGCGAAACCGCCTGAGCCCCAGTCGGTCCACGCGCTGTCTCCGAGCCCCGATCGGTCCACGCGTCGTCTCCGAGCCCCGATCGGTCCACGCGCCGTCGCCGAGTCATGATCTGTCCACGCGCGGCCTCCTGAGACCCCACCGGTCCACGCGCCGTCTTCGAGCCCCGATCGGTCCACGCATGCTCTCCTAAGCCCCAATCGGTTAACGCGCCGTCCCCGAGCCCCGATCGGTCCACGCGCCGTCTCCTGAGCCCCGATACGTCCACGCGCAGTCGCCGAGCCCTGATCGGTCCACGCGCTGTCTCCTGAGCCCCGATAGGTAAACGCGTCGTTGCCTACACCCCAATCGGTCCACGCGTCGTCTCCTAAGCCCCGATCGGTCAACGCGCCGTCTCCGAGCTCCGATCGGTCCACGCACTGTCTCCTGATGCCCATGGGTCCACGCGGCGCCTCCGGGGCCCCGATCGGTCCACGTGCCGTCTCCTGAGCCCCGATCGTTACACGCGCCGTCTCCGGGCCCCGATCAGTCCACGCGCCGTCTCCTGAGCCCCGATCGTTCCACGCATCGTCTCCGAACCCCGATGGGTCCACGCGTCGGCTCCTGAGCCCCGATCAGTCCACGCGCCGTCTCCGAGGCCCGATCGGTCCACGCGTCGTCTCCTAAGACCCGATCGGTCCACGTATCGTCTCCTAAGACCCGATCGGTCCACACGCCGTCTCCGAGCCCCGATGGGTCCACGCGTCGCCTCCTGAGCCCCGGTCGGTCCAGGCGCCGTCTCCGAGCGCCGATAACTTCACGCGCCGTCTCCTGAGCCCCGATCGTTCCACGCGCCGTCTCCGAGCCCCGATCGTTCCACGCGCCGTCTCCTGAGCCCAAATCGGTCGACACGCTGTCTCGTGAGCCCCCATAGGTACACGCGTCGTCTCCTACGCCCCGATCGGTCCACGCGTAGTCTCCTAAGCCCCGCTCGGTTAACGCGTCGTTTCCGAGCCCCGATCGGTCCACGCGTCGTCTCCTGAGCCCCAATTAGTCCATGCGCCGTCTCCTAAGCCCCGATCCGTCCACGGGCCGTGTCCGAGCTCCGATCGGTCCACGCGTCGTCTCCGAGCCCTGATCGGCCCACGCGCCATCGCCGAGCCCCGATCGGTCCACGCGCCATCGCCGAGCCCCGATCGGTCCACACCCCTTCTCCTGAGCCCCGATCGGTCGACGCCTCGTCTCCTAAGCCCCGACCGGTGCACGCGCCGTCTCCTGTGCCCCGATCGATTCACGTGCCGTCTCCTAAGCCCCGATCGGTTCGCCCGTCGTATCTTAAGTCCCAATCGGTCCACGCGCCCTCTCCGAGCGCCGATCATTTCACGCGCCGTCTCCTGAGCCCCGGTCGGTCCGCGCGCCGTCACCTGAGCCCCGATCGGTCGACGCATCGTCTTCTGAGCCCCGATCGGTCCACGCGCCGTCTCCGAGCGCCGATCGGTTCACGCGCCGTCTCCTGAGCCCCGATCGTTCCACGCGCCGTCTCCGAGCTCCGATCGGTCGACGCGTCGTCGCCTACACCCCAATCCGTCCACACGTCGTCTCCGAGCCCCGATGGGTCCACGAGTCGTCTTCTGAGCCCCGATCGACCCACGCGTCGTCTCCTGAGCCCCGACCGCTCCACACGCCCTTTCCTGAGCCCCGATCGGCCGACGCGTCGTCTCCTAAGCCCCAATCGGTCCACGCGTCGTCTCCTATGCCCCGATCCGTCGCCGCGTCGTCTCCTGAGCCCCGATCAATTGACGCGTCTTCTCCAGAGCCCCGATCGCTCCTCGCGCCGTCTCGTGAGCCCTGCTCGGTCCATGCGCCGTATCCGGGCCCCGATCGGTCCACACACCATCTCCTGCTCTCCAATCGGTCCACGCGCCGCCTCCGGAGCCCCGATCGATCCACGCTAGGCTCCTGAGCCACGGCCGGTCCGCGCGCCGTCTCCTGAGCCCCGAACGGTCGACGCGTCGTCTCCTGAGCCCCGATCGATCCACGCGCCGTCTCCTAAGCCCCGATCGATCCACGCGCCGTCTCCTAATCCCCAATCTGTCCACGACCCCTCTCCGGGCCCCGATCGGTGCACGCGCCGTCTCCTGAGCCCCGGTCGGTCCGCGCGCCGTCACCTGAGCCCCGATCGGTCGACGCATCGTCTTCTGAGCCCCGATCGACCCACGCGTCGTCTCCTGAGCCCCGATCGGTCCACGCGCCGTCTCCGAGCGCCGATCGGTTCACGCGCCGTCTCCTGAGCCCCGATCGTTCCACGCGCCGTCTCCGAGCTCCGATCGGTCGACGCGTCGTCGCCTACACCCCAATCCGTCCACACGTCGTCTCCGAGCCCCGATGGGTCCACGAGTCGCCTCCTGAGCCCCGGTCGGTCCACGCGCCGTCTCTTGAGCCCCGATCGGTCCACCCGTCGTCTTCTAAGTCCCGATCGGTCCACGCGTTGTCTCCGAGCCCCGATCGGTCCACGCGCCGTCGCCAAGCCCCTATCGATCCACGCGCAGTCTCCAGAGGCGCGATCGGTCCACGCATCCCCTCCTGAGCCCCGGACGGTCCACGCGCCGTCACGGAACCCCGATGGGTCGACGCGCCGTCTCCGAGCGCCGGTCGGTTAACGCGCCGTCTCCCCGCCCAGATCAGTCCACGCGCTGTCTCCTGAGCCCCAATCGGTCTACGCGTCGTCTTCTAAGCTCCGATCGGTGCACGCGCCATCTCCGAGCCCCGATCGGTCCACGCACCATCTTCTGCTCCCCAATCGGTCCACGCGCCGTCTCCGAGCCCCGATCGGTCGACGCGTCGTCTTCTGAGCCCCGATCGACCCACGCGTCGTCTCCTGAGCCCCGACCGCTCCACACGCCCTTTCCTGAGCCCCGATCGGCCGACGCGTCGTCTCCTAAGCCCCAATCGGTCCACGCGTCGTCTCCTATGCCCCGATCCGTCGCCGCGTCGTCTCCTGAGCCCCGATCAATTGACGCGTCTTCTCCAGAGCCCCGATCGCTCCTCGCGCCGTCTCGTGAGCCCTGCTCGGTCCATGCGCCGTATCCGGGCCCCGATCGGTCCACACACCATCTCCTGCTCTCCAATCGGTCCACGCGCCGCCTCCGGAGCCCCGATCGATCCACGCTAGGCTCCTGAGCCACGGCCGGTCCGCGCGCCGTCTCCTGAGCCCCGAACGGTCGACGCGTCGTCTCCTGAGCCCCGATCGATCCACGCGCCGTCTCCTAAGCCCCGATCGATCCACGCGCCGTCTCCTAATCCCCAATCTGTCCACGACCCCTCTCCGGGCCCCGATCGGTGCACGCGCCGTCTCCTAAGCCCCGATCGGGCCACGCGCCGTCGCCGAACACCAATTGGTCCACGCGAAACCGCCTGAGCCCCAGTCGGTCCACGCGCTGTCTCCGAGCCCCGATCGGTCCACGCGTCGTCTCCGAGCCCCGATCGTTCCACGCGCCGTCGCCGAGTCATGATCTGTCCACGCGCGGCCTCCTGAGACCCGATCGGTCCACGCGCGGTCGCGAGCCGCGATCGGTCCACGCGCGGCCTCCTGAGCCCCGATTGGTTCACGCGCCGTATCCGAGCCCCAATCGGTCCACGCGCTGTCTCCGAGCCCTGATCGGTCCACGCGTCGTCTCCGAGCCCCGATCGGTCTAAGCACCGTCGCCGAGCCATGATCGGTCCACGCGCGGCCTCCTGAGCCCCGATCGGTCCACGCGCCGTCGCCGAGCCGCGATCGGTTCTCGCGCGGCCTCCTGAGCCCCGGTCGGTCCACGCGCCGCCTACGGAGCCCCGATCGATCCACGCGATTCTCCTGAGCTCCGGTCGGTCGACGCACCGCCTCCTGATCCCCATCGGTCCACGCGCCGTCTCCTGAGCCACGATCGATCCACATGCCGTCTCCGAGCCCCGATCGGTCCGCGTGCCGCATTCTAAGCCACGGTCCATCCACGCGCCGTCTCCGAGCCCCGATCGGTCGACGCGTCGTCTCCTGAGCCCCGATCGATCCACGGGTCTTCCCCTGAGCCCCGACCGCTCCACGCGCCGTCTCCTGAGCCCGGATCGGTCCACGCGTCGTCTCCGAGCCCCGATCGGTCCACGCGCCCTCCCCGAGCCCCGATCGGTCCACGCGCCGTTTCCTGAGCCCCGATACGTCCACGCGCAGGCGCCGAGCCCTGATCGGTCCACGCGCTGTCTCCTGAGCCCCGATGGATCCACGGGTCTTCCCCTGAGCCCCGACCGCTCCACGCGCCGTCTCCTGAGCCCGGATCGGTCCACGCGTCGTTTCCGAGCACCGATCGTTCCACACGCCCCCTCCTAAGCCCCGATCTGTCCAGGCGTCGTCTTCTAAGCCCCGACCGGTCCACGCGCCGTCTCCTGAGCCCCGATCGGTCCACGCACCGCCTCCTGATCCCCATCGGTCCACGCGCCGTCTCCTGAGCCACGATCGATCCACATGCCGTCTCCGAGCCCCGATCGGTCCGCGTGCCGCATTCTAAGCCACGGTCCATCCACGCGCCGTCTCCGAGCCCCGATCGGTCGACGCGTCGTCTTCTGAGCCCCGATCGACCCACGCGTCGTCTCCTGAGCCCCGACCGCTCCACACGCCCTTTCCTGAGCCCCGATCGGCCGACGCGTCGTCTCCTAAGCCCCGACCGGTTCACGCGCCGTCTCCTGTGCACCGATCGAATCTCGTGCCGTCTCCTAAGCCCCGATCGGTCCACACGTCGTCTCCTAAGCCCCAATCGGTCCACGCGTCGTCTCCTATGCCCCGATCCGTCGCCGCGTCGTCTCCTGAGCCCCGATCAATTGACGCGTCTTCTCCAGAGCCCCGATCGCTCCTCGCGCCGTCTCGTGAGCCCTGCTCGGTCCATGCGTCGTCTTCTTAGCCCCGATGCCTCCACGCGTCGTCTCCTAAGCCCCGATCGGTCCACGCGCCGTCTCCGGGCCCCGATCGGTCCACGCACCATCTCCTGCTCTCCAATCGGTCCACGCGCCGCCTCCGGAGCCCCGATCGATCGACGCTAGGCTCCTGAGCCCCGGCCGGTCCGCGCGCCGTCTCCTGAGCCCCGAACGGTCGACGCGTCGTCTCCTGAGCCCCGATCGATCCACGCGCCGTCTCCTAAGCCCCGATCGATCCACGCGCCGTCTCCTAATCCCCAATCTGTCCACGACCCGTCTCCGGGCCCCGATCGGTGCACGCGCCGTCTCCTAAGCCCCGATCGGGCCACGCGCCGTCGCCGAACACCAATTGGTCCACGCGAAACCGCCTGAGCCCCAGTCGGTCCACGCGCTGTCTCCGAGCCCCGATGGGTCGACGCGCCGTCTCCGAGCGCCGGTCGGTTAACGCGCCGTCTCCCCGCCCAGATCAGTCCACGCGCTGTCTCCTGAGCCCCAATCGGTCTACGCGTCGTCTTCTAAGCTCCGATCGGTGCACGCGCCATCTCCGAGCCCCGATCGGTCCACGCACCATCTTCTGCTCCCCAATCGGTCCACGCGCCGTCTCCGAGCCCCGATCGGTCGACGCGTCGTCTTCTGAGCCCCGATCGACCCACGCGTCGTCTCCTGAGCCCCGACCGCTCCACACGCCCTTTCCTGAGCCCCGATCGGCCGACGCGTCGTCTCCTAAGCCCCGACCGGTTCACGCGCCGTCTCCTGTGCACCGATCGAATCTCGTGCCGTCTCCTAAGCCCCGATCGGTCCACACGTCGTCTCCTAAGCCCCAATCGGTCCACGCGTCGTCTCCTATGCCCCGATCCGTCGCCGCGTCGTCTCCTGAGCCCCGATCAATTGACGCGTCTTCTCCAGAGCCCCGATCGCTCCTCGCGCCGTCTCGTGAGCCCTGCTCGGTCCATGCGCCGTATCCGGGCCCCGATCGGTCCACACACCATCTCCTGCTCTCCAATCGGTCCACGCGCCGCCTCCGGAGGCCCGATCGATCCACGCTAGGCTCCTGAGCCACGGCCGGTCCGCGCGCCGTCTCCTGAGCCCCGAACGGTCGACGCGTCGTCTCCTGAGCCCTGATCGATCCACGCGCCGTCTCCTAAGCCCCGATCGATCCACGCGCCGTCTCCTAATCCCCAATCTGTCCACGACCCCTCTCCGGGCCCCGATCGGTGCACGCGCCGTCTCCTAAGCCCCGATCGGGCCACGCGCCGTCGCCGAACACCAATTGGTCCACGCGAAACCGCCTGAGCCCCAATCGGTCCACGCGCCGTCTCCGAGCCCCGATCGGTCGACGCGTCGTCTTCTGAGCCCCGATCGACCCACGCGTCGTCTCCTGAGCCCCGACCGCTCCACACGCCCTTTCCTGAGCCCCGATCGGCCGACGCGTCGTCTCCTAAGCCCCGACCGGTTCACGCGCCGTCTCCTGTGCACCGATCGAATCTCGTGCCGTCTCCTAAGCCCCGATCGGTCCACACGTCGTCTCCTAAGCCCCAATCGGTCCACGCGTCGTCTCCTATGCCCCGATCCGTCGCCGCGTCGTCTCCTGAGCCCCGATCAATTGACGCGTCTTCTCCAGAGCCCCGATCGCTCCTCGCGCCGTCTCGTGAGCCCTGCTCGGTCCATGCGCCGTATCCGGGCCCCGATCGGTCCACACACCATCTCCTGCTCTCCAATCGGTCCACGCGCCGCCTCCGGAGCCCCGATCGATCCACGCTAGGCTCCTGAGCCACGGCCGGTCCGCGCGCCGTCTCCTGAGCCCCGAACGGTCGACGCGTCGTCTCCTGAGCCCTGATCGATCCACGCGCCGTCTCCTAAGCCCCGATCGATCCACGCGCCGTCTCCTAATCCCCAATCTGTCCACGACCCCTCTCCGGGCCCCGATCGGTCCACGCGTCGTCTCCGAGCCCCGATCGTTCCACGCGCCGTCGCCGAGTCATGATCTGTCCACGCGCGGCCTCCTGAGACCCGATCGGTCCACGCGCGGTCGCGAGCCGCGATCGGTCCACGCGCGGCCTCCTGAGCCCCGATTGGTTCACGCGCCGTATCCGAGCCCCAATCGGTCCACGCGCTGTCTCCGAGCCCTGATCGGTCCACGCGTCGTCTCCGAGCCCCGATCGGTCTAAGCACCGTCGCCGAGCCATGATCGGTCCACGCGCGGCCTCCTGAGCCCCGATCGGTCCACGCGCCGTCGCCGAGCCGCGATCGGTTCTCGCGCGGCCTCCTGAGCCCCGGTCGGTCCACGCGCCGCCTACGGAGCCCCGATCGATCCACGCGATTCTCCTGAGCTCCGGTCGGTCGACGCACCGCCTCCTGATCCCCATCGGTCCACGCGCCGTCTCCTGAGCCACGATCGATCCACATGCCGTCTCCGAGCCCCGATCGGTCCGCGTGCCGCATTCTAAGCCACGGTCCATCCACGCGCCGTCTCCGAGCCCCGATCGGTCGACGCGTCGTCTCCTGAGCCCCGATCGATCCACGGGTCTTCCCCTGAGCCCCGACCGCTCCACGCGCCGTCTCCTGAGCCCGGATCGGTCCACGCGTCGTCTCCGAGCCCCGATCGGTCCACGCGCCGTCCCCGAGCCCCGATCGGTCCACGCGCCGTTTCCTGAGCCCCGATACGTCCACGCGCAGGCGCCGAGCCCTGATCGGTCCACGCGCTGTCTCCTGAGCCCCGATGGATCCACGGGTCTTCCCCTGAGCCCCGACCGCTCCACGCGCCGTCTCCTGAGCCCGGATCGGTCCACGCGTCGTTTCCGAGCACCGATCGTTCCACACGCCCCCTCCTAAGCCCCAATCTGTCCAGGCGTCGTCTTCTAAGCCCCGACCGGTCCACGCGCCGTCTCCTGAGCCCCGATCGGTCCACGCACCGCCTCCTGATCCCCATCGGTCCACGCGCCGTCTCCTGAGCCACGATCGATCCACATGCCGTCTCTGAGCCCCGATCGGTCCGCGTGCCGCATTCTAAGCCACGGTCCATCCACGCGCCGTCTCCGAGCCCCGATCGGTCGACGCGTCGTCTTCTGAGCCCCGATCGACCCACGCGTCGTCTCCTGAGCCCCGACCGCTCCACACGCCCTTTCCTGAGCCCCGATCGGCCGACGCGTCGTCTCCTAAGCCCCGACCGGTTCACGCGCCGTCCCCTGTGCACCGATCGAATCTCGTGCCGTCTCCTAAGCCCCGATCGGTCCACACGTCGTCTCCTAAGCCCCAATCGGTCCACGCGTCGTCTCCTATGCCCCGATCCGTCGCCGCGTCGTCTCCTGAGCCCCGATCAATTGACGCGTCTTCTCCAGAGCCCCGATCGCTCCTCGCGCCGTCTCGTGAGCCCTGCTCGGTCCATGCGTCGTCTTCTTAGCCCCGATGCCTCCACGCGTCGTCTCCTAAGCCCCGATCGGTCCACGCGCCGTCTCCGGGCCCCGATCGGTCCACGCACCATCTCCTGCTCTCCAATCGGTCCACGCGCCGCCTCCGGAGCCCCGATCGATCGACGCTAGGCTCCTGAGCCCCGGCCGGTCCGCGCGCCGTCTCCTGAGCCCCGAACGGTCGACGCGTCGTCTCCTGAGCCCCGATCGATCCACGCGCCGTCTCCTAAGCCCCGATCGATCCACGCGCCGTCTCCTAATCCCCAATCTGTCCACGACCCGTCTCCGGGCCCCGATCGGTGCACGGGCCGTCTACTAAGCCCCGATCGGGCCACGCGCCGTCGCCGAACACCAATTGGTCCACGCGAAACCGCCTGAGCCCCAGTCGGTCCACGCGCTGTCTCCGAGCCCCGATCGGTCCACGCGTCGTCTCCGAGCCCCGATCGGTCCACGCGCCGTCGCCGAGTCATGATCTGTCCACGCGCGGCCTCCTGAGACCCGATCGGTCCACGCGCGGTCGCGAGCCGCGATCGGTCCACGCGCGGCCTCCTGAGCCCCGGTCGGTCCACGCGCCGCCTACGGAGCCCCGATCGATCCACGCGATTCTCCTGAGCTCCGGTCGGTCGACGCGCCGTCTCCTGAGCCCCGATCGGTCCACGCGTCGTCTCCTAAGCCCCGATTCGTCGACGCGTCATCCCCTGAGCCCCGATCAATTGACGCGTCTTCTCCTGAGCCCCGATCGCTTCTCGTGCCGCCTCCTGAGCCCCACTCCGTCGAGGCGTCGTCTCCGGAGCCCCGATCAATTGACGTGTCTTCTCCTGAGCCCCGATCGCTCCTCGCGCCGTCTCCTGAACCCCGCTTGGTCAATGCGTCGTCTTCTTAGCACGGATGCCTCTACGCGCCGTCTCCAAGCCGCGATCGGTCCACGCGCCATCTCCTGAGGCCTAATCGGTCCACACGCTGTCTCGTGAGCTCCGATAGGTACACGCGTCGCCCGAACCCCAATTGGTCGACGCGCCGTCGCCCGAACCCCAATTGGTCCACGAGCAACCTCCTGAGCTCCAGTCGGTCCACGCGCAGTTGCCGAGCCCCGATCGATCCCCGCATCGTCTCCTAAGCCCCGATCGGTTGACGCGTCATTTACGAGCCCCGATCGGTCTACGCGTTTTGTCCTAAGCCCCGGTCGGTCCAGGCGCCGTCTCCTGAGCCCCGATCGGTCCACACCCCTTCCCCTGAGCCCCGATCGGTCGACGCGTCGTCTCCTAAGACCCGACCGGTTCACCCGCCATCTCCTGTGCACCGATCGATTCACGTGCCGTCTCCTAAGCCCCGATCGGTCCACACGCCGTCTCCTAAGCCCCAATCGGGCCACGCGTTGTCTCCTAAGCTCCGATCCGTCGCCGCGTCGTCTTCTGAGCCCCGATCAATTGACGCGACTTCTCCTGAGCCCCGATCGCTCCTCGCGCCGTCTCCTGAGCCCCGCTCGGTCCATGCGTCGTATTCTAAGCCCCCATGCCTCCACGCACCATCTCCTGAGCCCCGATCGTTCCACGTGCCGTCTCCGAGCCCCGATCGCTCCACGCGCCGTCTCCGAGCCCCGATCGGTCCACGCGCCGTCACCTGAGCCCCGATCGTTCCACGCCCCGTCTCCGAGCCCCGATCGGTCCACGCGCCGTCTCCTAAGCCCCGATCGGTCCACGCGCCTTCTCCTCATCCCCGATCGGTCCACGCGCCGTCTCGGAGCGCCGATTGGTTCACGCGCAGTCTCCTGAGCCCCGATCGCTCCACGCGCCGTCTCCTGAGCCCCGATCGTTCCACGCGCCTTCTCCTAAGCCCCGATCGATCCACGCGAGTCTCCTGAGCCCCCGTCGGTCCGCGCACCGTCATCTGAGCCCCGATCGGTCGACGCGTCGTCTCCTGAGCCTCGATCGGTCCACGCGCCGTCGCCGAACCCCAATTGGTCGACGCGAAACCGCCTGAGCCCCAGTCGGTCCAAGCGCTGTCTCCTGAGCCCCGATCTGTCCACGCGCCGTCTCCGAGCCCCGATCGGTCCACGCGCCGTCTCCGAGCGCCGATCGGTTCACACGCCGTCTCCTGAGCCCCGATCGTTCCACGCGCCGTCTCCGAGCTCCGATCGGCCCACGCGCCGTCTCCTAAGCCCCGATCGTTCCACGCATCGTCTCCGAACCCCGATGGGTCCACGCGTCGTCTCTTAAGACCCGATCGGTCCACGTATCGTCTCCTAAGCCCCGATCGGTCCACACGCCGTCTCCGAGCCCCGATGGGTCCACGCGTCGCCTCCTGAGCCCCGGTCGGTCCACGCGCCGTCTCCTGAGCCCCGATCGGTCCACGCGTCGTCTTCTAAGCCCCGATCGGTCCACGCGTCGTCTCCTAAGCCCCGATCGGTCCACGCGCCGTCTCCGAGCGCCGATAACTTTACGCGCCGTCTCCTGAGCCCCGATCGTTCGACGCGCCGTCTCCGAGGCCCGATCGATCCACGCGCCGTCTCCTGAGGCCAAATCGGTCCACACGCTGTCTCGTGAGCCCCGATAGGTACACGCGTCGTCTCCTACGCCCCGATCGGTCCACGCGTAGTCTCCTAAGCCCCGCTCGGTTAACGCGTCGTTTCCGAGTCCCGATCGGTCCACGCGTCGTCTCCTGAGCCCCAATTAGTCCATGCGCCGTCTCCTAAGCCCCGATCCGTCCACGGGCCGTGTCCGAGCTCCGATCGGTCCACGCGTCGTCTCCGAGCCCTGATTGGTCCACGCGCCATCGCCGAGACCCGATCGGTCCACACCCCTTCTCCTGAGCCCCGATCTGTCAACGCGTCGTCTCCTAAGCCCCGACCGGTGCACGCGCCGTCTCCTGTGCCCCGATGGATTCACGTGCCGTCTCCTAATCCCCGATCGGTTCACCCGTCGTCTCTTAAGCCCCAATCGGTCCACGCGCCCACTCCGAGCGCCGATCATTTCACGCGCCGTCTCCTGAGCCCCGGTCGGTCCGCGCGCCGTCACCTGAGCCCCGATCGGTCGACGCGTCGTCTTCTGAGCCCCGATCGGTCCACGCGCCATCTCCGAGCGCCGATCGGTTCACGCGCCGTCTCCTGAGCCCCGATCGTTCCACGCGCCGTCTCCGAGCTCCGATCGGCCCACGCGCCGTCTCCTAAGCCCCGATCCGTCCACTGGCCGTGTCCGAGCTCCGATCGGTCCACGCGTCGCCTCCGAGCCCTGATCGGTCCACGCGCCATCGCCGAGACCCGATCGGTCCACACCCCTTCTCCTGAGCCCCGATCTGTCGACGCGTCGTCTCCTAAGCCCCGACCGGTGCACGCGCCGTCTCCTGTGCCCCGATCGATTCACGTGCCGTCTCCTAAGCCCCGATCGGTTCACCCGTCGTCTCTTAAGCCCCAATCGGTCCACGCGCCCTCTCCGAGCGCCGATCATTTCACGCGCCGTCTCCTGAGCCCCGGTCGGTCCGCGCGCCGTCACCTGAGCCCCGATCGGTCGACGCGTCGTCTTCTGAGCCCCGATCGGTCCACGCGCCGTCTCCGAGCGCCGATCGGTTCACGCGCCGTCTCCTGAGCCCCGATCGTTCCACGCGCCGTCTCCGAGCTCCGATCGGCCCACGCGCCGTCTCCTAAGCCCCGATCGGTCCAAGCGCCTTCTCCTAAGCCCCGATCGGTCCACGCGCCGTCTCCGAGCCCCGATCGGTCCACGCGCCGTCTCCTCAGCCCGGATCGTTCCACGCGTCGTCCCCGAATCCCCAATTCGTACACGCGTCATCTCCGAGCCACGATCGGTCCGTGCGCCGCTTCCAGAGCCCCGATCGGTCCACGCGTCATCTCCCGATCTCCGGTCGGTCGACGCGCCGTCTCCTACGCCCCGATCGGTCCACGCGCCGTCGCCTGAGCCCCGATCGTTCCACGCGCCGTCTCCGAGCTCTGATCGGGCCACGCGCCGTCTCCTAAGGCCCGATCGGTCCAAGCGCCTTCTCCAAAGCCCCGATCGGTCCACGCGCCGTCTCCGAGCGCCGATCGGTTCACGCCCCGTCACCTGAGCCCCGATCATTCGAAGCGCCGTCTCCGAGCCCCGATCGGTCCACGCGCCGTCGCCGAACCCCAATTGGTCCACGCGAAACCGCCTGAGCCCCAGTCGGTCCACGCGCTGTCTCCGAGCCCCGATCGGTCCACGCGTCGTCTCCGAGCCCCGATCGGTCTACGCGCCGTCGCCGAGTCATGATCTGTCCACGCGCGGCCTCCTGAGACCCGATCGGTCCACGCGCCGTCTTCGAGCCCCGATCGGTCCACGCATGGTCTCCTAACCCCAATCGGTTAACGCGCCGTCCCCGAGCCCCGATCGGTCCACGCGCCGTCTCCTGAGCCCCAATACGTCCACGCGCAGTCGCCGAGCCCTGATCGGTCCACGCGCTGTCTCCTGAGCCCCGATAGGTACACGCGTCGTCGCCTACACCCCAATCGGTCCACGCGCCGTCTCCGAGCCCCGATCGGTCCACGCACTGTCTCCTGATCCCCATGGGTCCACGCGGCGCCTCCGGGGCCCCGATCGATCCACGCGAGGCTCCTAAGCCCCGATCGGTCCACGTGCCGTCTCCTGAGCCCCAATCGTTACACGCGCCGTCTCCGAGCCCCGATCGGTCCACGCGCCGTCTCCGAGCCCCGATGGGTCCACGCGTCGCCTCCTGAGCCCCGGTCGGTCCACGCGCCGTCTCCTGAGCCCCGATCGGTTAACGCGTCGTCTCCGAGCCTCGATCGGTCCACGCGCCGTCGCCGAACCCCAATTGGTCCACGCGAAACCGCCTGAGCCCCAGTCGGTCCACGCGCTGTCTCCGAGCCCCGATCGGTCCACGCGTCGTCTCCGAGCCCCGATCGGTCTACGCGCCGTCGCCGAGTCATGATCTGTCCACGCGCGGCCTCCTGAGACCCGATCGGTCCACGCGCCGTCTTCGAGCCCCGATCGGTCCACGCATGGTCTCCTAACCCCAATCGGTTAACGCGCCGTCCCCGAGCACCGATCGGTCCACGCGCCGTCTCCTGAGCCCCAATACGTCCACGCGCAGTCGCCGAGCCCTGATCGGTCCACGCGTCGCCTCCTGAGCCCCGGTCGGTCCACGCGCCGTCTCCTGAGCCCCGATCGGTCCACGCGTCGTCTTCTAAGCCCCGATCGGTCCACGCGTAGTCTCCTAAGCCCCGCTCGGTTAACGCGTCGTTTCCGAGCTCCGATCGGTCCACGCGTTGTCTCCTGAGCCCCAATGAGTCCATGCGCCGTCTCCTAAGCCCCGATCCGTCCACGGGCCCTCTCCGAGCCCCGATCGGTCCACGTATCGTCTCCTAAGCCCCGATCGGTCCACACGCCGTCTCCGAGCCCCGATGGGTCCACGCGTCGCCTCCTGAGCCCCGGTCGGTCGACGCGCCGTCTCCTCAGCCCCGATCCGTCCACGCGTCGTCTCCTAAGCCCCGATTCGTCGACGCGTCGTCTCCTGAGCCCCGATCAATTGACGTGTGTTCTCCTGAGCCCCGATAGCTCCTCGCGCCGTCTCCTGAACCCCGCTCGGTCCATGCGTCGTCTTCTTAGCCCGGATGCCTCCACGCGCCGTCTCCGAGCCACGATCGGTCCAGGCGCCGCTTCCTGCGCCCCGATGCCTCCACACGCCGTCTCCGAGCCACGATCGGTCTAGGCGCCACTTCCTGAGCCCCGATCGGTCCAGGCTCCGCTTCCTGAGCCCCGATCGGTCCACGCGGCGTTTCCTAAGCCCCAATCGGTCCACGCGCCGTCTCCTAAGCCCCGATCGCTCCAAGCGGCGTCTCCGAGCCTCGATCGGTCCACGCGCCGTCGCCGAGCCCCGATCGGTCCAGGCGTATCCTCCTGAGCGCCGGTCGGTCCGCGCGCCGTCTCCTGAGCCCCGATCGGTCGACGCGTCGTTTTCTGAGCCCCGATCGATCCACGCGTCGTCTCCTGAGCCACGATCGCTCCACGCGCCGATTTCTGAGCCCCGATCAATTGACGCGTCTTCTCCTGAGCCCCGATCTTTCCTCGCGCCGTCTCCTGAGCCCCGCTCGGTCCCTGCGCCGTCTTCTTAGCCCCGATGCCTCCACGCGCCGTCTCCGAGCCACGATCGGTCTATGCGTCGCTTCCTGATCCCCGATCGGGCCTCGCGCCGTCTCCTAAGCCCCAATCGGTCCACGCGCTGTCTCCTAAGCCCCGATCGATCCACGCGCCGTCTGCGAGCGCCGATCTGTTCACGCGCCGTCTCCTTTGCTCCGATCGTTCCACGCGCCGTCTCCGAGGCCCGATCGGTCCACGCATCGTCTCCTAAGCCCCGATCGGTTAACGCGCCGTCTCCGAGCCCCGATTGGTCCACACGCCGTCTCCGAGCCCCGATCCGTCCGCATGCCGCATTGTAAGTGACGGTCCATCCACGCGCCGTCTCCTGAGCCCCGGTCGTTCCACGCGCCGTCGCCGAACCCCAATTGGTCCACGCGCAACCTCCTAAGCCCCAGTCGGTACACGCGCTGTCTCCGAGCCCCGATCGGTCCACGCGCCGTATTCTGAGCCCCGATCGTTCCACGCGCCGCCTCCTAAGCCCCGATCGGTCCAGGCTTCGTCTCCTAAGCCCCGACCGGTCGACGCGTCGCCTCCCGAGCCCCGGTCGGTTAACGCGCCGTCTCCAAGCCCCGATCGGTCCACGCGCAACCGCCTGAGCCCCAGTCGGTCCACGCGCTGTCCCCGAGCCCCGATCGGTCCCCGCGCCGTCTCCTGAGCCCCGATCGTTCCACGCGCCGTCTCCTAAGCCCCGATCGGTCCAAGCGCCTTCTCTTAAGCCCCGATCGGTCCAGGCGCCGTCTCCGAGCGCGGATCGGTTCACGCGCCGTCACCTGAGCCCCGATCGTTCCACGCGCCGTCTCCGAGCCCCGATCGGTCCACGCGCCGTCGCCGAGCCCCGATCGGTCCAGGCGTATCCTCCTGAGCCCCGGTCGGTCCACGCGCCGTCTCCGAGCCCCGTTCGGTCCACGCATCGTCTCCTAAGCCCCGATCGGTTAACGCGCCGACTCGGAGCCCCGATCGTTCCACGCGCCGTCTCCGAGCCCCGATCGTTCCACGCGCCTTCTCCTAAGCCACGATCGGTCAGCGCCGTCTCCGAGCGCCGATCGGTGCACGCGCCATGGCACGTGCCGCGATCGGTCCACGCGCGGCCTCCTGAGCCCCGGTTGGTTCACGCGCCGTATCCGAGCCCCAATCGGTCCACGCACCGTCTCCTGAGCCCCGATCGGTCCACGCGCCGTCGCCGAGCCCCGATCGGTCCAGGCGTATCCTCCTGAGCCCCGATCGGTCCACGCGCCGTCTCCGTGCGCCGATCGGTTCGCGCGCCGTCTCCTGAGCCCCGATCGCTCCACGCGCCGTCTCCGAGCCCCGATCGGTCCACGCGCCGTCTCTTGAGCCCGGATCAGTCCACGCGCCGTCGCCGAACCCCAATTGGTCCACGCGCAACCGTCTGAGCTCCGGTTGGTCCACGCGCTGTTTCCGAGCCCCGATCGGTCCACGCGTCGTATTCGAACCCCGATCGGTCCACGCGCCGTCGCCGAGCCATGATCGGTCCACGCGCGGCCTCCTGAGCCCCGGTTGCTTCACGCACCGTATCCGAGCCCCCATCGGTCCACGCGTCGTCTCCGAGCCCCGATCGGTCCACGCGCCGTCGCCGAGCCATGATCGGCCCATGCGAGGCTCCTGAGCCCCGGTCGGTCCGCGCGCCGTCTCCTGATCCCCGATCCGTCGACGCGTCGTTTCCTGAGCCCCGATCGATCCACGCGTCGTCTCCTGAGCCCCGATCGCTCCACGCGCCGATTTCTGAGCCCTGATCAATTGACGCGTCTTCTCCTGAGCCCCGATCGCTCCTCGCGCCGTCACCTGAGCCCCGCTCGGTCCCTGCGTCGTCTTCTTAGCCGCGATGCCTCCACGCGCCGTATCCGAGCCACGATCGGTCTAGGCGTCGCTTCCTGAGCCCCGATCGGTCCACGCGCCGTCTCCTAAGCCCCAATCGGTCCACGCGCCGTCTCCTAAGCCCCGATCGGTCCACGCGCCGTCTCCGAGCGCCGATCGGTTCACGCGCCGTCTCCTGAGCCCCGATCGTTCCCCGCGCCATCTCCGAGCCCCGATCGGTCCACGCGCCGTCTCCTAAGCCCCGATCGGTCCACGTGCCGTCTCCTGAGCCCCGATCGGTCCACGCGTCGTCTCCTAAGCCCCGATCGGTCCACGCGTCGTCTCCTAAGCCTCGATCCGTCGACGCGTCGTCTCCTGAGCCACGATCAATTGACGCGTCTTCTCCTGAGCCCGATCGCTCCTCGGCCGTCTCCTGAGCCCCAATCGTTCCACGCGCCGTATCCGAGCCCCGATCGATCCACGCGCCGTCTCCTGAGCCCCGATCGGTCCACGTGTCGTTCCCCAAGCCCCGATCCATCGACGCGCCGTCTCCTGATGCCCAATCGGTCCACGCGCAATCTCCTGAGCCCCGATAGGTACACGCGTAGTCTCCTAAGCCCCGATCGGTCCACGCGTCGCCTCCGGAGCCCCAATCGATCAACGTGAGTCTCCTAAGCCCCGATCGGTCCACGTGACGTCTCCGAGCCCCGATCGGTCCACGCGCCGTCTCCGGAGCCCCAATCGATCAACGTGAGTCTCCTAAGCCCCGACCGGTCCACGCGCCGTCTCCGAGCCCCGATCGGTCGACGCGTCGTCTCCTAAACCCCGATCGGTCCACGCGCCGTCTCCTGTGCCCCGATCGGTCGACGCGTCCTCTCCTAAACCCCGATCGGTCCACGGGTCGTCTCCTAAGCCCCGATCGGTCCACACGTCGTCTCCTAAGCCGCGATCCGTCGACGCGTCGTCTCCTGAGCCACGATCTATTGACGCGTCTTCTCCTGAGCCCGATCGCTCCACGCGCCGTCTCCTGAGCCCCGATCGGTCCACGCGCCGTCTCCGAGCTCCGATCGGTCCACGCGCCGTCTCCTAAGACCCAATCGGTCCACGCGCCGTCTCCTAAGCCCCGATCGGTCCACGCGCCGTCTCCGAGCGCCGATCGGTTCACGCGCCGTCTCCTGAGCCCGGATCGTTCCCCGCGCCATCTCCGAGCCCCGATCGGTCCACGCGCCGTCTCCTAAGCCCCGATCGGTCCACGTGCCGTCTCCTGAGCCCCGATCGTTCCATGCGCCGTCTCCTAAGCTGCGATCCGACCACGAGCCGTCTCCGAGCTGCTATCGGTAAACGCGCCGTCACCAAGCCCTGATCCGTACACGCGTCGTCTCCGAGCCCCGATCGGTCCACGCGCCGTCGCCGAGCCTCGATCGGTCCACGCGCGGCCTCTTGAGCCCCGATCGGTTCACGCGCCGGCTCCGAGCCCGATCGGTCCACGCATCGTCTCCTAAGCCCCGATCGGTTAACGTGCCGTCTCCGAGCCCCGATCGGTCCACGTGCCGTCTCCTGAGCCCCGGTCGGTTCACGCGCCGTCTCCGAGCCCCGATCGATCCACGCGTCGTCTTGTAAACCCAGATGCCTCCTCGCATCGTCTCCTAAGCCGCGATCGGTTAACGCGCCGTCTCCGAGCGCCGATCGGTTCACGCGCCGTCTCCTGAGCGCCGATCGTTCCACGCGCTGTCTCCGAGCTCCGATCGGCCCACGCGCCGTCTCCTAAGCCACGATCGGTCCAAGCGCCTTCTCCTAAGCCCCGATCGGTCCAGGCGCCGTCTCCGAGCGCGGATCGGTTCACGCGCCGTCACCTGAGCCCCGATCGCTCCACGCACCGTTTTCTGAGCACCGTTTGGTCCACGCGTCGTCTTCAAAGCCCCGATGCCTCCACGCGCCGCCTCCGGAGCCCCGATCGATCCACGCGAATCTCCTGAGCTCCGGTCGGTCGACGCGCCGTCTCCTCAGCCCCGATCCGTCCACGCGTCGTCTCCTAAGCCCCGATTCGTCGACGCGTCGTCTCCTGAGCCCCGATCAATTGACGTGTGTTCTCCTGAGCCCCGATAGCTCCTCGCGCCGTCTCCTGAACCCCGCTCGGTCCATGCGTCGTCTTCTTAGCCCGGATGCCTCCACGCGCCGTCTCCGAGCCACGATCGGTCCAGGCGCCGCTTCCTGCGCCCCGATGCCTCCACACGCCGTCTCCGAGCCACGATCGGTCTAGGCGCCACTTCCTGAGCCCCGATCGGTCCAGGCGCCGCTTCCTGAGCCCCGATCGGTCCACGCGGCGTTTCCTAAGCCCCAATCGGTCCACGCGCCGTCTCCTAAGCCCCGATCGCTCCAAGCGGCGTCTCCGAGCCTCGATCGGTCCACGCGCCGTCGCCGAGCCCCGATCGGTCCAGGCGTATCCTCCTGAGCGCCGGTCGGTCCGCGCGCCGTCTCCTGAGCCCCGATCGGTCGACGCGTCGTTTTCTGAGCCCCGATCGATCCACGCGTCGTCTCCTGAGCCACGATCGCTCCACGCGCCGATTTCTGAGCCCCGATCAATTGACGCGTCTTCTCCTGAGCCCCGATCTTTCCTCGCGCCGTCTCCTGAGCCCCGCTCGGTCCCTGCGCCGTCTTCTTAGCCCCGATGCCTCCACGCGCCGTCTCCGAGCCACGATCGGTCTATGCGTCGCTTCCTGATCCCCGATCGGGCCTCGCGCCGTCTCCTAAGCCCCAATCGGTCCACGCGCTGTCTCCTAAGCCCCGATCGATCCACGCGCCGTCTGCGAGCGCCGATCTGTTCACGCGCCGTCTCCTTTGCTCCGATCGTTCCACGCGCCGTCTCCGAGGCCCGATCGGTCCACGCATCGTCTCCTAAGCCCCGATCGGTTAACGCGCCGTCTCCGAGCCCCGATTGGTCCACACGCCGTCTCCGAGCCCCGATCGGTCCGCATGCCGCATTGTAAGTGACGGTGCATCCACGCGCCGTCTCCTGAGCCCCGGTCGTTCCACGCGCCGTCGCCGAACCCCAATTGGTCCACGCGCAACCTCCTAAGCCCCAGTCGGTACACGCGCTGTCTCCGAGCCCCGATCGGTCCACGCGCCGTATTCTGAGCCCCGATCGTTCCACGCGCCGCCTCCTAAGCCCCAATCGGTCCACGCGCCGTCTCCAAGCCCCGATCCGTCGCCGCGTCGTGTCCTAAGCCCCGATCAATTGAGGCGTCTTCTCCTAAACCACGATCGGTCCACGCGCCGTCTCCGAGCCCCAGTCGGTCCACGCGCTGTCTCCGAGCACCGATCGGTCTACGCGTCGTCTCCGAGCCCCGATCGGTCCACGCGCCATCTCCGAGCCCCGAACGGTTCACGCACCGTCTCCTGGTCCCAATCGGTCCACGCGGCGCCTCTGGAGCCCCGATCGATCCTCGCGAGTCTCCTGAGCCCCAGTCGGTTCGCGCGCCGTCTCCTGAGCCCCGATTGTTCGACGCGTCGTCTCCTGAGCCCCGATCGATCCACACGTCGTCTCCTGAGCCCCGATCGTACCACACGCCGTCTCCTAAGCCCCGATCGGTTAACGCGCCGCCTCCCCGCCCCGATCGGTCCACGCGCCGTCTCCTGAGCCCCGATCATTCCACGCGCCGTCTCCGAGCCCGGATTGGTCCACGCGCGGCCTCCTGAGCCCCGGTTGCTTCACGTGCCGTATCCGAGCCCCAATCGGTCCACGCACCGTCTCCTGAGCCCCGATCGATCCACGCGCCGTCTCCTGAGCTCCGATCGCTCCACGCGCCGTTTTCTGAGCACCGTTCGGTCCACGCGTCGTCTTGAAAGCCCCGATGCCTCCACGCGCCGTCTCCGAGCCCCGATCGGTCCACGCGCCGTCTCCTAAGCCGCGATCGGTCAACGCGCCTTCTTCTCAGCCCCGATTGGTCCACGCGCCGTCTCCGAGCGCCGATCGGTGCACGCGCCGTCTCCTGATCTCCGATCGGTCCACGCGCCGTCTCCTGAGCCCCGATTGCTCCACGCGCCGTTTTCTGAGCACCGTTCGGTCCATGCGTCGTCTTCTAAGCCCCGATGCCTCCACGCGCCGTCTCCGAGCCACGATCGGTGCAGACGCCGCTTCCTGAGCACCCATCGGTTCACGCGATGTCTCCTGAGCCCCGATACATCCACGCGCAGTCGCCGAGCCCCGATCGGTCCACGCGCCGTCTCCGAGCCCCGATCATTCCACGCGCCGTCTCCTGAGCCCCGATCCGTCCACGCGCCGTCTCCTGAGCCCCGATCGTCCAACGCGCCGTCTCCGAGCACCGATCGGTCCACGCGCCGTCTCCTGAGCCCCGATCGGTCCACGCGTCGTCTCCAAAGCCCTGATCGGTCCACGTGCCGTCTCCTGAACCCCGATACGTCCACACACAGTCGCCGAGCCCTGATTGGTCCACGCGCCGTCGCCGAGCCTCGATCGGTCCACGCGCGGCCTCCTGAGCCGCGGTCGGTTCACGCGCCGTCTCCGAGCCCCGATCGATCCACGCGTCGTCTTCTAAGCCCAGATGCCTCCTCGCGCCGTCTCCGAGCCACGATCGGTTCAGGCGCCGCTTCGTGAGCCCCGATCGGTCCACGCTCCGTCACCAAGCCCCGATACGTACACGCGTCGTCTCCGAGCCCCGGTCGGTTCACGCGCCGTCTCCGAGCCCCGATGGGTCCACGCGCGGTCTCCTGAGCCCCGGTCGGTCCACGCGCCGTCGCCGAACCCCAATTCGTCCACGGGCAACCTCCTGAGACCCAGTCGGTCCACGCGCCGTCTCCTGAGCCCCAATCGGTCCACGCGCCGTCTCCAAGCCCCGATCGGTCCACGCGCCATCTCCTGAGGCCTAATCGGTCCACACGCTGTCTCGTGAGCCCCGATAGGTACACGCGTCGTCTCCTACGCCCCGATCGGTCCACGCGCCGTCTCCGAGCACCGATTGGTCCACGCGCCGTCGCCCGAACCCCAATTGGTCGACGCGCCGTCGCCCGAACCCCAATTGGTCCACGAGCAACCTCCTGAGCTCCAGTCGGTCCACGCGCAGTTGCCGAGCCCCGATCGATCCCCGCATCGTCTCCTAAGCCCCGATCGGTTGACGCGTCATTTACGAGCCCCGATCGGTCTACGCGCCGTCTCCTGAGCCCCGATCCGTCCACGCGCAGTCGCCGAGCCCCGGTCGGTCCAGGCGCCGTCTCCTGAGCCCCGATCGGTCCACACCCCTTCCCCTGAGCCCCGAACGGTCGACGCGTCGTCTCCTAAGACCCGACCGGTTCACCCGCCATCTCCTGTGCACCGATCGATTCACGTGCCGTCTCCTAAGCCCCGATCGGTCCACACGCCGTCTCCTAAGCGCCAATCGGGCCACGCGTTGTCTCCTAAGCCCCGATCCGTCGCCGCGTCGTCTCCTGAGCCCCGATCAATTGACGCGACTTCTCCTGAGCCCCGATCGCTCCTCGCGCCGTCTCCTGAGCCCCGCTCGGTCCATGCGTCGTCTTCTAAGCCCCCATGCCTCCACGCACCATCTCCTGAGCCCCGATCGTTCCACGTGCCGTCTCCGAGCCCCGATCGCTCCACGCGCCGTCTCCGAGCCCCGATCGGTCCACGCGTCGTCTCCTAAGCCCTGATCGGTCCTCGTGCCTTCTTCGAGCCCCGAAGGGTCCACGCGCAGCCTCCTGAGCCCCGATCGGTCGACGCGTCGTCTTCTGAGCCCCGATCGACCCACGCGTCGTCTCCTGAGCCCCGACCGCTCCACACGCCCTTTCCTGAGCCCCGATCGTTCCACGCATCGTCTCCGAACCCCGATGGGTCCACGCGTCGGCTCCTAAGCCCCGATCAGTCCACGCGCCGTCTCCTGAGCCCCGATCGATCCACGCGAGGCTCCTAAGCCCCGATCGGTCCACGTGACGTCTCCTGAGCCCCGATCGTTACACGCGCCGTCTCCGAGCCCCGATCGGTCCACGCGCCGTCTCCGAGCCCCGATGGGTCCACGCGTCGCCTCCTGAGCCCCGGTCGGTCCACGCGCCGTCTCCTGAGCCCCGATCGGTCCACGCGTCGTCTTCTAAGCCCCGATCGGTCCACGCGTAGTCTCCTAAGCCCCGCTCGGTTAACGCGTCGTTTCCGAGCTCCGATCGGTCCACGCGTTGTCTCCTGAGCCCCAATGAGTCCATGCGCCGTCTCCTAAGCCCCGATCCGTCCACGGGCCGTCTCCGAGCCCCGATCGGTCCACGCGTCGTCTCCTAAGACCCGATCGGTCCACGTATTGTCTCCTAAGCCCCGATCGGTCCACACGCCATCTCCGAGCCCCGATGGGTCCACGCGTCGCCTCCTGAGCCCCGGTCGGTCCACGCGCCGTCTCCTGAGCCCCGATCGGTCCACGCGTCGTCTTCTAAGCCCCGATCGGTCCACGCGTCGTCTCCTAAGCCCCGATCGGTCCACGCGCCGTCTCCGAGCGCCGATAACTTTACGCGCCGTCTCCTGAGCCCCGATCGTTCCACGCGCCGTCTCCGAGCCCCGATCGATCCACGCGCCGTCTCCTGAGCCCAAATCGGTCCACACGCTGTCTCGTGAGCCCCGATAGGTACACGCGTCGTCTCCTACGCCCCGAGCAGTCCACGCGTAGTCTCCTAAGCCCCGCTCGGTTAACGCGTCGTTTCCGAGCCCCGATCGGTCCACGCGTCGTCTCCTGAGCCCCAATTAGTCCATGCGCCGTCTCCTACGCTCCGATCCGTCCACGGGCCGTGTCCGAGCTCCGATCGGTCCACGCGTCGTCTCCGAGCCCTGATCGGTCCACGCGCCATCGCCGAGACCTGATCGGTCCACGCGCCATCGCCGAGCCCCGATCGGTCCACGCGCCGTCTCCTGAGCCCCGATCTGTCCACACCCCTTCTCCTGTGCCCCGATCTGTCGACGCGTCGTCTCCTAAGCCCCGACCGGTGCACGCGCCGTCTCCTAAGCCCTGCTCGGTTAACGCGTCGTTTCCGAGCCCCGATCGGTCCACGCGTCGTCTCCTGAGCCCCAATTAGTCCACGCGCCGTCTCCTAAGCCCTGATCCGTCCACGGGCCGTGTCCGAGCTCCGATCGGTTCACGCGCCGTCTCCAAACCTCGATCCGTACACGTGTCGTCTCCGAGCCCTGATCGGTCCACGCGCCATCGCCGAGCCCCGATCGGTCCACGCGCCCTCTCCGAGCGCCGATCATTTCACGCGCCGTCTCCTGAGCCCCGATCGGTCCACACCCCTTCTCCTGAGCCCCGATCGGTCCACACCACTTCTCCTGAGCCCCGATCGATTCACGTGCCGTCTCCTAAGCCCCGATCGGTTCACCCGTCGTCTCTAAAGTCCCAATCGGTCCACGCGCCCTCTCCGAGCGCCGATCATTTCACGCGCCGTCTCCTGAGCCCCGGTCGGTCCGCGCGCCGTCACCTGAGCCCCGATCGGTCAACGCATCGTCTTCTGAGCCCCGATCGACCCACGCGTCGTCTCCTGAGCCCCGATCGGTCCACGCGCCGTCTCCGAGCGCCGATCGGTTCACGCGCCGTCTCCTGAGCCCCGATCGTTCCACGCGCCGTCTCCGAGCTCCGATCGGCCCACGCGCCGTCTCCTAAGCCCCGATCGGTCCAAGCGCCTTCTCCTAAGCCCCGATCGGTCCACGCGCCGTCTCCGAGCCCCGATCGGTCCACGCGCCCTCTCCGAGCGCCGATCATTTCACGCGCCGTCTCCTGAGCCCCGATCGGTCCACACCCCTTCTCCTGAGCCCCGATCGGTCCACACCCCTTCACCTGAGCCCCGATCGATTCACGTGCCGTCTCCTAAGCCCCGATCGGTTCACCCGTCGTCTCTTAAGTCCCAATCGGTCCACGCGCCCTCTCCGAGCGCCGATCATTTCACGCGCCGTCTCCTGAGCCCCGGTCGGTCCGCGCGCCGTCACCTGAGCCCCGATCGGTCGACGCATCGTCTTCTGAGCCCCGATCGACCCACGCGTCGTCTCCTGAGCCCCGATCGGTCCACGCGCCGTCTCCGAGCGCCGATCGGTTCACGCGCCGTCTCCTGAGCCCCGATCGTTCCACGCGCCGTCTCCGAGCTCCGATCGGCCCACGCGCCGTCTCCTAAGCCCCGATCGGTCCAAGCGCCTTCTCCTAAGCCCCGATCGGTCCACGCGCCGTCTCCGAGCCCCGATCGGTCAATGCACCGTCTCCTGAGCCCGGATCGTTCCACGCGTCGTCCCCGAATCCCCGATCCGTACACGCGTCGTCTCCGAGCCTCGATCGGTCCACGCACCGTCGCCGAACCCCAATTGGTCCACGCGAAACCGCCTGAGCCCCAGTCGGTCCACGCGCTGTCTCCGAGCCCCGATCGGTCCACGCGCAGTCGCCGAGCCCTGATCGGTCCACGCGCCGTCTCCGAGCCCAGATCGGTCAACGCACCGTCTCCTGAGCCCCGATCCGTCCACGCGCAGTCGCCGAGCCCCGATCTGTCCACGTGCCGTCTCCGAGCCCCGATCGGTTCACGGATCGTCTCCTAAGACCCGACCGGTTCACCCGCCGTCTCCTGAGCCCCGGTCGGTCCACGACACGTCTCCGGGCCCCGATCGGTGCACGCGCCGTCTCCTAACCCCCGATCGGTCCACGCCCCGTCTCCGAGTGCCGATCGGTTCACGCGCCGTCTCCTGAGACCGATCCGTCCACGCGCCGTCTCCTGAGCCCCGATCGGTCGACGGGTCCTCTCCTGAGCCCCGATCGGTCCACGCGTCTTCTCCTGAGCCCCGATCAGTCCACGCGTCGTCTCCTAAGCCCCGATACATCCACACGTCGTCTCCGAGCCGCGATGGGTCCACGCGTCGCCTCCTGAGCCCCGATCGATCCACGCGAGTCTCCTGAGCCCCGGTCGGTCTGCGCGCCGTCTCCTGAGCCCCGATCGTTCCACGCGTCGTCTCCTAAGCCCCGATCGGTTCACGCGTCGTCTCCTAAGCCCCGATCCGTCGACGCGTCGTCTCCTGAGCCCCGATCAATTGACGCGTCTTCTCCTGAGCCCCGATCGCTCCTCGCGCCGTCTCCTGAGCCCCGCTCGGTCCATATGTCGTCTTTTTAGCCCCGATGCCTCCACGCGCCGTCTCCGAGCCACGATCGGTTCAGGCGCCGCTTCCTGAACCCCGATCGACCCACGCGCCGTCTCCTAAGCCCCAATCGGTCCACGCGCCGCCTCCTGAGCCCCGATTGGTCCACACGCCGTCTCCTGAGCCTCGATCGGTCCACGCGCGGCCTCCTTAGCCCCGGTCGGTCCACGCGCCGTCTCCGAGCCCCGATCGGTCCACGCATCGTCTCCTGAGCCCCGATCGGTTAACGCGCCGTCTCCGAGCCCCGATCAGTCCACGCGCCGTCTCCTGAGCCCCGGTCGGTTCATGCGCCGTCTCCGAGCCCCGATGGATCCACGCGTCGTCTTGTAAGCCCAGATGCCTTCTCGCGCCGTCGCCGGCCCACGATCGGTCCAGGCGCCGCTTCCTGAGCCACGATCGGTCCACGCGCCTTCTCCGAGCCCCGATCGGTGCACGCGCCGTCTCCTAAGCCCCGATCGGTCCACGCGCCTTCTCCTAAGCCCCGATCGGTCCACGCGCCGTCTCCGAGCGCCGATCGGTTCACGCGCCGTCTCCTAAGCCCCGATCGTTCCACACGCCGCTTCCGATCCCCGATCGGTCCACGCGTCGTCCTCGAATCCCCGATCCTCACACGCGTCGTCTCCGAGCCTCGATCGGTCCTCGCGTCGTCTCCTAAGCCCCGACTGGTCCACGCGCCGTATCCTGAGCCCTGGTCGGTTCACGCGCCGTCTCCGAGCCCCGATCGATCCACGCGTCGTCTTGTAAGCCCAGATGCCTCCACGCGCCGTCTCCGAGCCACGATCGGTCCAGGCGTCGTCTCCTAAGCCTCGATCCGTCGACGCGTCGTCTCCTGAGCCACGATCAATTGACGCGTCTTCTCCTGAGCCCGATCGCTCCTCGCGCCGTCTCCTGAGCCCCGATCGTTCCACGCGCCGTCTCCGAGCTCCGATCGGTCCACGCGCCGTCTCCTAAGCCCCGATCGATCCACGTGCCGTCTCCGAGCGCCGATCGGTTCACGCGCCGTCTCCTTTGCTCCTATCGTTCCACGCGCCGTCTACGAGGCCCGATCGGTCCACGCATCGTCTCCTAAGCCCCGATCGGTTAACGCGCCGTCTCCGAGCCCCGATCGGTCCGCATGCCGCATTCTAAGCCACGGTCCATCCACGCGCCGTCTTCGAGCACCGATCGGTCCACGCGTCGTCCCCTAATACCCGATCGGTCCACGCGTCTTCTCCTAAGCCCCGATCGGTCCACACGCCGTCTCCGAGCCCCGATGGGTCTACGCGTCGCCTCCTGAGCCCCGGTCGGTCCACGCGCCGTCTCCTGAGCCCCGATCGGTCCACCCGTCGTCTCCTAAGCACCGATCGGTCCACGCGTCGTCTCCTAAGCCTCGATCCGTCGACGCGTCGTCTCCTGAGCCACGATCAATTGACGCGTCTTCTCCTGAGCCCGATCGCTCCTCGCGCCGTCTCCTGAGCCCCGATCGGTCCACGCGTCGTCTCCGAGCTCCGATGGGTCCACACGCCGTTTCCTGAGCCCCGATCGGTCCATGCGTCGTCTTCTTAGCCTCGATCCGTACACGCGTCGTCTCCGAGCCCCGATCGATCCACGCGCCATCGCCGAGCCGCGGTCGGTCCAGGCGTCGTCTCCTGAGCCCGGAGCGTTCCACGCGTCGTCCCCGAATCCCCGATCCGTACACGCGTCGTCTCCGAGCCTCGATCGGTCCTCTCGCCGTCGCCGAGCGTCGATCGGTCCAGGCGTATCCTCCTGATCCCCGGTCGGTCCGCGCGCCGTCTCCTGAGCCCCGATCGGTCGACGCGTCGTTTCCTGAGCCCCGATCGATCCACGCGTCGTCTCCTGAGCCCCGATATCTCCACGCGCCGATTTCTGAGCCCCGATCAATTGACGCGTCTTCTCCTGAGCGCCTATCGCTCCTCGCGCCGTCTCCTGAGCCCCGCTCGGTCCCTGCGTCGTCTTCTTAGCCCCGATGCCTCCACCCGCCGTCTCCGAGCCACGATCGGTCTATGCGTCGCTTCCTGAGCCCCGATCGGTCCTCGCGCTGTGTCCTAAGCTCCAATTGGTCCACGCGCCGTCTCCTAAGCCCCGATCGATCCACGCGCCGTCTCCGAGCGCCGATCGGTTCACGCGCCGTCTCCTTTGCTCCGATCGTTCCACGCGCCGTCTACGAGGCCCGATCGGTCCACGCATCGTCTCCTAAGCCCCGATCGGTTAACACGCCGTCTCCGAGCCCCGATCGGCCCTCGCGCCATCTCCTGAGCCCCGATCCGTCCACGCGCAGTCGCCGAGCCGCGGTCGGTCCAGGCGCCGTCTCCTGAGCCCGGATCGTTCCACGCGTCGTCCCCGAATCCCCGATCCGTCGACGCGTCGCCTCCTGAGCCCCGATTGATCCACGCGCCGCCTCCTGAACCCCGATCGCTCCACGTACCGTTTCCTGATCCCCGATCGGTCCACACGCCGTCTCGGAGCCCCGATCGGTCCGTGTGCCGCATTCTAAGCCACGGTTCATCCACGCGCCGTCTCCTGAGCGCCGGTCGGTCCACGCGCCGTCACCGAACCCCAATTGGTCCACGCGCAACCTCCTAAGCCCCAGTCGGTACACGCGTCGTTTCCGAGCCCCGATCGGTCCACGCGCGGTCGCCGAGCCTCGATCGGTCCACGCGCGGCCTCGTGAGCCCCGATCGGTTCACGCGCCGGCTCCGAGCCCGATCGGACCACGTGCCGTCTCCTGACCCCCGGTCGGTTCACGCGCCGTCTCCGAGCCCCGATGGGTCCACGCGCGGTGTCCTGAGCCCCGGTCGGTCCACGCGCCGTCGCCGAACCCCAATTCGTCCACGCGCAACCTCCTGAGCCCCAGTCGGTTCACGCGCCGTCTCCGAGCCCCGATGGGTCCACGCGCGGTGTCCTAAGCCCCGAACGGTCCACGCGCCGTCTCCGAGCCCCGATCGGTCCACGCACCGTCTCCTGATCCCCATCGATCCACGCGGCGCCTCCGGAGCCCCGATCGATCCACACGAGTCTCCTGAGCCCCGGTCGGTCCGCCCGCCGTCTCCTGAGCCCCGATCGGCCCACGCGCTGTCTCCTGAGCCCCGATCCGTCCACGCGCCGTCTCCTGAGCCCCGATCGTCCAACGCGCCGTCTCCGAGCACCGATCGGTCCACGCGCCGTCTCCTGAGCCCCGATCGGTCCACGCGTCGTCTCCAAAGCGCCGATCGGTCCACACGCCGTCTCCGAGCCCCGATGGGTCTACGCGTCGCCTCCTGAGCCCCGGTAGGTCCACGCGCCGTCTCCTGAGCCCTGATCGGTCCACGCGTCGTCTCCTAAGCCCCGATCGGTCCACGCGTCGTCTCCTAAGCCTCGATCCGTCGACGCGTCGTCTCCTGAGCCACGATCAATTGACGCGTCTTCTCCTGAGCCCGATCACTCCTCGCGCCGTCTCCTGAGCCCCGATCGATCCACGCGTCGTCTCCGAGCTCCGATCAGTCCACACGCCGTTTCCTGAGCCCCGATCGGTCCATGCGTCGTCTTCTTAGCCCCGATGCCTCCACGCGCCGTCTCCGAGCCACGATCGGTCCAGGCGCCGCTTCCTGAGCCCCGATCGGTCCACGCGCCGTATCCTAAGCCCCGATCGGTCCACGCGCCGTCTCCGAGCGCCGATAAGTTCAAGCGCCGTCTCCGAGCCCCGATCGGTCCAAGCGCCGTCTCCTAAGCCCCGATCGGTCCACGCGCCGTCTCCTGAGCCCGGATCGGTCCACCCGTCGTCTTCGAATCCCCGATCCGCACACGCGTCGTCTCCGAGCCTCGACCGGTCCACGCGCCGTCTCCTGAGCCCCGATCATTCTACGCGCCGTCTCCTAAGCCGCGATCCGTCCACGGGCCGTCTCCGAGCTGCTATCGGTAAACGCGCCGTCACCAAGCCCTGATCCGTACACGCGTCGTCTCCGAGCCCCGACCGGTCCACGCGCCGTCGCCGAGCCTCGATCGGTCCACGCGTGGCCTCCTGAGCCTCGATCGGTCCACGCGTCGTCTTCTAAGCCCAGATGCCTCCTCGCGCCGTCTCCGAGCCACGATCGGTTCAGGCGCCTCTTCGTGAGCCCCGATCGGTCCACGCTCCGTCACCAAGCCCCGATCCGTACACGCGTCGTCTCCGAGCCCCGGTCGGTTCACGCCCCGTCTCCGAGCACCGATGGGTCCACGCGCGGTCTCCTGAGCCCCGGTCGGTCCCCCCGCCGTCGCCGAACCCCAATTCGTCCACGGGCATCCTCCTGAGCCCCAGTCGGTCCACGCGCCGTCTCCTGAGCCCCGATCGGTCCACGTATCGTCTCCTACGCCCCGATCGGTCCACGCGTCGTCTCCTAAGCCCCGAACGGTCCACGCGCCGTCTCCGAGCCCCGATCGCTCCTCGCGCCGTCTCCTGAGCCCCGCTCGATCCATGCGTCGTCTTCTTAGCCCCGATGCCTCCACGCGCCGTCTCCGAGCCACGATCGGTCCAGGTGCGGCTTCTTGAGCCCCGATCGGTCCACGCGCTGTCTCGTAAGCCCCAATCGGTCTACGCGCCGTCTCAGAGCGCCGATCATTTCACGCGCCGTCTCCTGAGCCCCGATCATTCCACGCCCTGTCTCCGAGACCCGATCGGTCCACGCGCCGTCTCCTAAGCCCCTATCGGTCCACGCGACGTCTCCGAGCGCTGATCGGTTCACGCGCCGTCTCCTGAGCCCCGATCGTTCCACGCGCCGTCTCCGGAGCCCGGATCAGTCCACGCGTCATCGCCGAATCCCCGATCCGTACACGCGTCGTCTCCGAGCCTCGATCGGACCACGCGCCGTCGCGGAGCCCCGATCGGTCCAGGCGTGGCCTGCTGAGCCTCGATCGGTCCACGCGCGGCCTCCTGAGCCGCGGTCAGTTCACGCGCCGTCTCCGAGCCCCGATCGGTCCACGCGCCGTCTCCTGAGCCCGGATCGGTCCACGCGCCGTCTCCTGAGCCCGGATCGGTCCACGCGCCGTCTCCGAGCGCCGATCATTTCACGCGCCGTCTCCTGAGCCCCGATCGTTCCACGCGCCGTCTCCGAGCGCCGATCGGTTCACGCGCCGTCTCCTGAGCCCCGATCGTTCCACGCGGCGTCTTCGAGCCTCGATCGATCCACGCGCCGTCTCCTGAGCCCCGATCGGTCGACGCGTCGTCTTCTGAGCCCCGATCGATCCACGCGTCGTCTCCTGAGCCACGATCAATTGACGCGTCTTCTCCTGAGCCCGATCGCTCCTCGCGCCGTCTCCTGAGCCCCAGTCGGTCCACGCGCCGTCTCCTAAGCCCCAATCTGTCCACGACCCGTCTCTGGGCCCCGATCGGTGCACGCGCCGTCTCCTGAGCCCCGATCGGTCCACGCGCCGTCTACTGAACCCCGATACGTCCACACGCAGTCGCCGAGCCCCGATCGGTCCACGCGCCGTCGCCGAGCCTGGATCGGTCCACGCGCGGCCTCCTGAGCCCCGGTCGGTTCACGCGCCGTCTCCGAGCCCCGATCGATCCACGCGTCGTCTTCTAAGACCAGATGCCTCCTCTCGCCGTCTCCGAGCCAGGATCGGTTCAGGCGCCGCTTCGTGAGCCCCGATCGGTCCACACTCCGTCACCAAGCCCCGATCCGTACACGCGTCGTCTCCGAGCCCCGATCGGTCCACGCGCCGTTTCCGAGCCCCGATAGGTCCGCGCATCGTCTCCGAGCCTCGATCGGTCCTCGCGTCGTCTCCTAAGCCCCGACTGGTTCACGCGCCGTCTCCGAGCCCCGATCGATCCACGCGTCGTCTTGTAAGCCCAGATGCCTCCACGCGCCGTTTCCGAGCTACGATCGGTCCAGGCGCCGCTTCATTAGCCCCGATCGGTCCACGCGCCGCCTCCTAAGCCCCAATCGCTCCACGCGCCGTCTCCGAGCGCCGATCATTTCACGCGCTGTCTCCTGAGTTCCGATCGTTCCACGCGCCGTATCCGAGCCCCGATCGATCCACGCGCCGTCTCCTGAGCCCCGATCGGTCCACGCGTCGTTCCCCAAGCCCCGATCCATCGACGCGCCGTCTCCTGATGCCCAATCGGTCAGCGCGCAGTCTCCTGAGCCCCGATGGGTACACGCGTAGTCTCCTAAGCCCCGATCGGTCCACGCGCCGCCTCCGGAGCCCCAATCGATCAACGTGAGTCTCCTAAGCCCCGATCGCTCCTCGCGCCGTCTCCTGAGCCCCGATCGGTCCACGCGCCGTCTCCGAGCTCCGATCGGTCCACGCGCCGTGTCCTAAGCCCCGATCGGTCCAAGCGCCTCCTGCTAAGCCCCGATCGGTCCACGCGCCGTCTCCGAGCGCCGATCGGTTCACGCGCCGTCACCTGAGCCCCGATCGTTCCACGCCCCGTCTCCGGGCCCCGATCGGTCCACGCGCCGTTTCCTAAGCCCCGACCGGTCCACACGCCTTCTCCTCATCCCCGATCGGTCCACGCGCCGTCTCGGAGCGCCGATTGGTTCACGCGCCGTCTCCTGAGCCCCGATCGCTCCACGCGCCGTCTCCTGAGCCCTGATCGTTCCACGCGCCTTCTCCTAAGCCACGATCGGTCCACGCGCCGTCTCCGAGCGCCGATCATTTCACGCGCCGTCTCTTGAGGCCCGATCGTTCCACGCGCCGTCTCCGAGCCCCGATCGATCCACGCGCCGTCTCCTGAGCCCCGATCGGTCCACGCGTCGTTCCCCAAGCCCCGATCCATCGACGCGCCGTCTCCTGATGCCCAATCGGTCCACGCGCTGTCTCCTGAGCCCCGATAGGTACACGCGTAGTCTCCTAAGCCCCGATCGGTCCACGCGCCGCCTCCGGAGCCCCATCGATCAACGTGAGTCTCCTAAGCCCCGACCGGTCCACGCGCCGTCTCCTGAGCCCCGATCGGTCCACGTATCGTCTCCTAAGCCCCGATCGGTCCACTCGTCGTCTCCTAAGTCCCGATCGGTCCACGCGCCGTCTCCGAGCCCCGATCCTTCCACGCGTCGTCTCCTAAACCCCGATCGCTCCACACGCCGTTTCCTGAGCCCCGATCGGTCCATGCGTCGTCTTCTTAGCCCCGATGCCTCCACGCGCCGTCTCCGAGCCACGATCGGTCCAGGCGCCGCTTCCTGAGCCCCGATCGGTCCATGCGCCGTATCCTAAGCCCCGATCGGTCCACGCGCCGTCTCCGAGCGCCGATAAGTTCAAGCGCCGTCTCCTGAGCCCCGATCGTTCCACGCGGCGTCTTCGAGCCTCGATCGATCCACGCGCCGTCTCCTGAGCCCCGATCGGTCGACGCGTCGTCTTCTGAGCCCCGATCGATCCACGCGTCGTCTCCTGAGCCACGATCAATTGACGCGTCTTCTCCTGAGCCCGATCGCTCTTCGCGCCGTCTCCTGAGCCCCGATCGGTCCACGCGTCGTCTCCGAGCTCCGATCGGTCCACACGCCGTCTCCGAGCGCCGATAAGTTCAAGCGCCGTCTCCTGAGCCCCGATCGTTCCACGCGCAACCTCCTGAGCCCCAGTCGGTCCACGCGCCGTCTCCTAAGCCCCAATCTGTCCACGACCCGTCTCTGGGCCCCGATCGGTGCACGCGCCGTCTCCTGAGCCCCAATCGGTCCACGCGCCGTCTCCTGAACCCCGATACGTCCACACGCAGTCGCCGAGCCCCGATCGGTACACGCGCCGTCGCCGAGCCTCGATCGGTCCACGCGCGGCCTCCTGAGCCCCGGTCGGTTCACGCGCCGTCTCCGAGCCCCGATCGATCCACGCGTCGTCTTCTAAGACCAGATGAATCCTCGCCCCGTCTCCGAGCTAGGATCGGTTCAGGCGCCGCTTCGAGAGCCGCGATCGGTCCACACTCCGTCACCAAGCCCCGATCCGTACACGCGTCGTCTCCGAGCCCCGATCGCTCCTCGCGCCGTCTCCTGAGCCCCGATCGTTCCACGCGCCGTATCCGAGCCCCGATCGATCCACGCACCGTCTCCTGAGCCCCGATCGGTCCACGCGTCGTTCCCCAAGCCCCGATCCATCGACGCGCCGTCTCCTGATGCCCAATCGGTCCACGCGCAGTCTCCTGAGCCCCGATAGGTACACGCGTAGTCTCCTAAGCCCCGATCGGTCCACGCGCCGCCTCCGGAGCCCCAATCGATCAACGTGAGTCTCCTAAGCCCCCATCGGTCCACGTGCCGTCTCCGAGCCCCGATCGGTCCACACGTCGTCTCCTAAGCCCCGATCGGTCCACGCGCCGTCTCCGGAGCCCCAATTGATCAACGTGAGTCTCCTAAGCCCCGACCGGTCCACGCGCCGTCTCCTGAGCCCCGAGCATTCCACGCGCCGTCTCCTGAGCCCCAATCGATCCACGCGCAGCCTCCTGAGCCTCGATCGGTCCATGCGCCGTCGCCGAGCCGCGATCGTTCTACGCGCCGTCTCCGAGCCCCGAGCGGTCCACGCGCCGTCTCCTGAGCCCCAATCGGTCCACGCACTGTCTCCTGAGCCCCGGTCGGTCCACGCGCCATCTCCGAGCCCCGATCGGTCGACGCATCGTCTCCTAAGCCCCGATCGCTTAACGCACCGGCTCCGAGCCCCGATCGGTCGACGCATCGTCTCCTAAGCCACGATCGGCCCACGCGCCGTCTCCGAGCGCCGATCATTTCACGCGCCGTCTCCTGAGCCCCTATCGTTCCACGCGCCGTCTCCGAACCCCGATCGATCCGCGCGCCGTCTCCGAGCTCCGATCGGTCCACGCGCCGTGTCCTAAGCCCCGATCGGTCCAAGCGCCTCCTGCTAAGCCCCGATCGGTCCACGCGCCGTCTCCGAGCGCCGATCGGTTCACGCGCCGTCACCTGAGCCCCGATCGTTCCACGCCCCGTCTCCCGGCCCCGATCGGTCCACGCGCCGTTTCCTAAGCCCCGACCGGTCCACACGCCTTCTCCTCATCCCCGATCGGTCCACGCGCCGTCTCGGAGCGCCGATTGGTTCACGCGCCGTCTCCTGAGCCCCGATCGCTCCACGCGCCGTCTCCTGAGCCCTGATCATTCCACGCGCCTTCTCCTAAGCCACGATCGGTCCACGCGCCGTCTCCGAGCGCCGATCATTTCACGCGCCGTCTCCTGAGGCCCGATCGTTCCACGCGCCGTCTTCGAGCCTCGATCGATCCACGCGCCGTCTCCTGAGCCCCGATCGGTCGACGCGTCGTCTTCTGAGCCCCGATCGATCCACGCGTCGTCTCCTGAGCCACGATCAATTGACGCGTCTTCTCCTGAGCCCGATCGCTCCTCGCGCCGTCTCCTGAGCCCCAGTCGGTCCACGCGCCGTCTCCTAAGCCCCAATCTGTCCACGACCCGTCTCTGGGCCCCGATCGGTGCACGCGCCGTCTCCTGAGCCCCGATCGGTCCACGCGCCGTCTACTGAACCCCGATACGTCCACACGCAGTCGCCGAGCCCCGATCGGTCCACGCGCCGTCGCCGAGCCTGGATCGGTCCACGCGCGGCCTCCTGAGCCCCGGTCGGTTCACGCGCCGTCTCCGAGCCCCGATCGATCCACGCGTCGTCTTCTAAGACCAGATGCCTCCTCTCGCCGTCTCCGAGCCAGGATCGGTTCAGGCGCCGCTTCGTGAGCCCCGATCGGTCCACACTCCGTCACCAAGCCCCGATCCGTACACGCGTCGTCTCCGAGCCCCGATCGGTCCACGCGCCGTTTCCGAGCCCCGATAGGTCCGCGCATCGTCTCCGAGCCTCGATCGGTCCTCGCGTCGTCTCCTAAGCCCCGACTGGTTCACGCGCCGTCTCCGAGCCCCGATCGATCCACGCGTCGTCTTGTAAGCCCAGATGCCTCCACGCGCCGTTTCCGAGCTACGATCGGTCCAGGCGCCGCTTCATTAGCCCCGATCGGTCCACGCGCCGCCTCCTAAGCCCCAATCGCTCCACGCGCCGTCTCCGAGCGCCGATCATTTCACGCGCTGTCTCCTGAGTTCCGATCGTTCCACGCGCCGTATCCGAGCCCCGATCGATCCACGCGCCGTCTCCTGAGCCCCGATCGGTCCACGCGTCGTTCCCCAAGCCCCGATCCATCGACGCGCCGTCTCCTGATGCCCAATCGGTCAGCGCGCAGTCTCCTGAGCCCCGATGGGTACACGCGTAGTCTCCTAAGCCCCGATCGGTCCACGCGCCGCCTCCGGAGCCCCAATCGATCAACGTGAGTCTCCTAAGCCCCGATCGCTCCTCGCGCCGTCTCCTGAGCCCCGATCGGTCCACGCGCCGTCTCCGAGCTCCGATCGGTCCACGCGCCGTGTCCTAAGCCCCGATCGGTCCAAGCGCCTCCTGCTAAGCCCCGATCGGTCCACGCGCCGTCTCCGAGCGCCGATCGGTTCACGCGCCGTCACCTGAGCCCCGATCGTTCCACGCCCCGTCTCCGGGCCCCGATCGGTCCACGCGCCGTTTCCTAAGCCCCGACCGGTCCACACGCCTTCTCCTCATCCCCGATCGGTCCACGCGCCGTCTCGGAGCGCCGATTGGTTCACGCGCCGTCTCCTGAGCCCCGATCGCTCCACGCGCCGTCTCCTGAGCCCTGATCGTTCCACGCGCCTTCTCCTAAGCCACGATCGGTCCACGCGCCGTCTCCGAGCGCCGATCATTTCACGCGCCGTCTCTTGAGGCCCGATCGTTCCACGCGCCGTCTCCGAGCCCCGATCGATCCACGCGCCGTCTCCTGAGCCCCGATCGGTCCACGCGTCGTTCCCCAAGCCCCGATCCATCGACGCGCCGTCTCCTGATGCCCAATCGGTCCACGCGCTGTCTCCTGAGCCCCGATAGGTACACGCGTAGTCTCCTAAGCCCCGATCGGTCCACGCGCCGCCTCCGGAGCCCCATCGATCAACGTGAGTCTCCTAAGCCCCGACCGGTCCACGCGCCGTCTCCTGAGCCCCGATCGGTCCACGTATCGTCTCCTAAGCCCCGATCGGTCCACTCGTCGTCTCCTAAGTCCCGATCGGTCCACGCGCCGTCTCCGAGCCCCGATCCTTCCACGCGTCGTCTCCTAAACCCCGATCGGTCCACACGCCGTTTCCTGAGCCCCGATCGGTCCATGCGTCGTCTTCTTAGCCCCGATGCCTCCACGCGCCGTCTCCGAGCCACGATCGGTCCAGGCGCCGCTTCCTGAGCCCCGATCGGTCCATGCGCCGTATCCTAAGCCCCGATCGGTCCACGCGCCGTCTCCGAGCGCCGATAAGTTCAAGCGCCGTCTCCTGAGCCCCGATCGTTCCACGCGGCGTCTTCGAGCCTCGATCGATCCACGCGCCGTCTCCTGAGCCCCGATCGGTCGACGCGTCGTCTTCTGAGCCCCGATCGATCCACGCGTCGTCTCCTGAGCCACGATCAATTGACGCGTCTTCTCCTGAGCCCGATCGCTCTTCGCGCCGTCTCCTGAGCCCCGATCGGTCCACGCGTCGTCTCCGAGCTCCGATCGGTCCACACGCCGTCTCCGAGCGCCGATAAGTTCAAGCGCCGTCTCCTGAGCCCCGATCGTTCCACGCGCAACCTCCTGAGCCCCAGTCGGTCCACGCGCCGTCTCCTAAGCCCCAATCTGTCCACGACCCGTCTCTGGGCCCCGATCGGTGCACGCGCCGTCTCCTGAGCCCCAATCGGTCCACGCGCCGTCTCCTGAACCCCGATACGTCCACACGCAGTCGCCGAGCCCCGATCGGTACACGCGCCGTCGCCGAGCCTCGATCGGTCCACGCGCGGCCTCCTGAGCCCCGGTCGGTTCACGCGCCGTCTCCGAGCCCCGATCGATCCACGCGTCGTCTTCTAAGACCAGATGAATCCTCGCCCCGTCTCCGAGCTAGGATCGGTTCAGGCGCCGCTTCGAGAGCCGCGATCGGTCCACACTCCGTCACCAAGCCCCGATCCGTACACGCGTCGTCTCCGAGCCCCGATCGCTCCTCGCGCCGTCTCCTGAGCCCCGATCGTTCCACGCGCCGTATCCGAGCCCCGATCGATCCACGCACCGTCTCCTGAGCCCCGATCGGTCCACGCGTCGTTCCCCAAGCCCCGATCCATCGACGCGCCGTCTCCTGATGCCCAATCGGTCCACGCGCAGTCTCCTGAGCCCCGATAGGTACACGCGTAGTCTCCTAAGCCCCGATCGGTCCACGCGCCGCCTCCGGAGCCCCAATCGATCAACGTGAGTCTCCTAAGCCCCCATCGGTCCACGTGCCGTCTCCGAGCCCCGATCGGTCCACACGTCGTCTCCTAAGCCCCGATCGGTCCACGCGCCGTCTCCGGAGCCCCAATTGATCAACGTGAGTCTCCTAAGCCCCGACCGGTCCACGCGCCGTCTCCTGAGCCCCGAGCATTCCACGCGCCGTCTCCTGAGCCCCAATCGATCCACGCGCAGCCTCCTGAGCCTCGATCGGTCCATGCGCCGTCGCCGAGCCGCGATCGTTCTACGCGCCGTCTCCGAGCCCCGAGCGGTCCACGCGCCGTCTCCTGAGCCCCAATCGGTCCACGCACTGTCTCCTGAGCCCCGGTCGGTCCACGCGCCATCTCCGAGCCCCGATCGGTCGACGCATCGTCTCCTAAGCCCCGATCGCTTAACGCACCGGCTCCGAGCCCCGATCGGTCGACGCATCGTCTCCTAAGCCACGATCGGCCCACGCGCCGTCTCCGAGCGCCGATCATTTCACGCGCCGTCTCCTGAGCCCCTATCGTTCCACGCGCCGTCTCCGAACCCCGATCGATCCGCGCGCCGTCTCCGAGCTCCGATCGGTCCACGCGCCGTGTCCTAAGCCCCGATCGGTCCAAGCGCCTCCTGCTAAGCCCCGATCGGTCCACGCGCCGTCTCCGAGCGCCGATCGGTTCACGCGCCGTCACCTGAGCCCCGATCGTTCCACGCCCCGTCTCCCGGCCCCGATCGGTCCACGCGCCGTTTCCTAAGCCCCGACCGGTCCACACGCCTTCTCCTCATCCCCGATCGGTCCACGCGCCGTCTCGGAGCGCCGATTGGTTCACGCGCCGTCTCCTGAGCCCCGATCGCTCCACGCGCCGTCTCCTGAGCCCTGATCGTTCCACGCGCCTTCTCCTAAGCCACGATCGGTCCACGCGCCGTCTCCGAGCGCCGATCATTTCACGCGCCGTCTCCTGAGGCCCGATCGTTCCACGCGCCGTCTCCGAGCCCCGATCGATCCACGCACCGTCTCCTGAGCCCCGATCGGTCCACGCGTCGTTCCCCAAGCCCCGATCCATCGACGCGCCGTCTCCTGATGCCCAATCGGTCCACGCGCAGTCTCCTGAGCCCCGATAGGTACACGCCTAGTCTCCTAAGCCCCGATCGGTCCACGCGCCGCCTCCGGAGCCCCAATCGATCAACGTGAGTCTCCTAAGCCCCCATCGGTCCACGTGCCGTCTCCGAGCCCCGATCGGTCCACACGTCGTCTCCTAAGCCCCGATCGGTCCACGCGCCGTCTCCGGAGCCCCAATCGATCAACGTGAGTCTCCTAAGCCCCGACCGGTCCACGCGCCGTCTCCTGAGCCCCGAGCGTTCCACGCGCCGTCTCCTGAGCCCCAATCGATCAACGCGCAGCCTCCTGAGCCTCGATCGGTCCATGCGCCGTCGCCGAGCCGCGATCGTTCTACGCGCCGTCTCCGAGCCCCGAGCGGTCCACGCGCCGTCTCCTGAGCCCCAATCGGTCCACGCACTGTCTCCTGAGCCCCGGTCAGTCCACGCGCCATCTCCGAGCCCCGATCGGTCGACGCATCGTCTTCTAAGCCCCGATCGGTTAACGCACCGGAGCCGAGCCCCGATCGTCCCACGCACCGTCTCCGAGCCATGATCGGTCTACGCGCCGTCTCCTGAGCCCGGATCGGTCCACGCGTCGTCCCGGAATCCCTGATCCGTACACGCGCCGTCTCCGAGCCCCGATCGGTCCACGCGCCGTCTCCGAGCCCCGATCGGTCCACGCGCCGTCTCCTGAACCCTGATACGTCCACACGCAGTCGCCGAGCCCCGACCGGTGCACGCGCGGCCTCCTGAGCCCCGGTCGGTGCACGCGCCGTCTCCGAGCCCCGATCGATCCACGCGTCGTCTTCTAAGCCCAGATGCCTCCTCGCGCCGTCTCCGAGCCACGATCGGTCCACGCGTCGTCTCCTAAGCCCCGATCGGTCCACGCGCCGTCTCCTGTGCCCCGATCGGTCGACGCGTCCTCTCCTAAACCCCCATCGGTCCACGCGTCGTCGCCTAAGCCCCGATCGGTCCACACGCCGTCTCCGAGCCCCGACGGGTCCCCGCGTCGCCTCCTGAGCCCCGGTCGGTCCACGCGCCGTCTCCGAGCCCCGATCGATCCACGCGTCGTCTTCTAAGCCCAGATGCCTCCTCGCGCCGTCTCCGAGCCACGATCGGTCCACGCGTCGTCTCCTAAGCCCCGATCCGTCGACGCGTCGTCTGCTGAGCCACGATCAATTGACGCGTCTTCTCCTGAGCCCGATCGCTCCTCGCGCCGTCTCCTGAGCCCCGATCGGTCCACGCGTCGTGTCCGAGCTCCGATCGGTCCATACGCCGTCTCCGAGCCACGATCTGTCCAGGCATCGCTTCCTGAGCCACGATCGGTCCACGCGCCGTATCCTAAGCCCCGATCGGTCCATGGGCCGTATCTGAGCGCCGATAAGTTCAAGCGCCGTCTCCTAAGCCCCGATCGTTCCACGCGCCGTATCTGAGTCCCGATCGATCCACGCGCCGTCTCCTGAGCCCCGATCGGTCCACGCGTCGTTCCCCAAGCCCCGATCCATCCACGCGCAGTCTCCCGAGCCCCAATCGGTCCACGCGCCGTCTCCTGAGCCCCAATCGGTCCACGCGCCGTCTTTTCAGCCCCGATCGGTCCACGCGTCGTCTCCTAAGCCCCGATCGGTCCACGCGCCGTCTCCGAGCCCCGATCGGTCCACGCGCCGTCTCCTGAGCCCCGATAGGTCCACGCGCCGTCTCCGAGCCCCGAACGGTTCACGCACCGTCTCCTGATCCCAATCGGTCCACGCGCCGTCTCCTGAGCCCCGATCGGTCGACGCGTCCTCTGCTACACCTCGATCGATCCACGCGCTGTCTCCTGAGCCCCGATCGGTCGACGCGTCCTCTGCTAAACCTCAATCGGTCCACGCCCCGTCTCCGAGCGCCGATCGGTTCACGCGCCGTCTCCTGAGTCCCGATCCGTCCACTCACTGTCTCCTGAGCCCCGATCGGTCGACGCGTCCTCTGCTAAACCTCGATCGGTCCACGCGTAGTCGCCTAAGCCCCGATCGGTCGACGGGTCCTCTCCTAAGCCCCGATCGGTCCACGCGTCTTCTCCTGAGCTCCGATCAGTCCACGCGTCGTCTCCTAAGCCCCGATACGTCCACACGCCGTCTCCGAGCCCCGATACGTCCACGCGCCGTCTCCTGAGCCCCAATCGTTCCACGCGCCGTCTCCGAGCCCCGATCGTTCCACGCGGCGTCTCCTGAGCCCCAATCGGTCCACACGCTGTGTCGTGAGCCCCGATAGGTACACGCGTCGTCTCCTACGCCCCGATCGGTCCACGCGTCGTCTCCTGAGCCCCGATCGTTCCACGCGCCGTCTCCGAGCCCCGATCGGTCCACGCGCCGTCTCCTGAGCCCCGATAGGTCCACGCGCCGTCTCCGAGCCCCGAACGGTTCACGCACCGTCTCCTGATCCCAATCGGTCCACGCGGCGCCTCCGGAGTCCCGATCGATCCACGCGAGTCTCCTGAGCCCCAGTCGGTCCGCGCGCCGTCTCCTGAGCCCCGATTGGTCGACGCGTCGTCTCCTGAGCCCCGATCGATCCACGCGTCGGCTCCTGAGCCCCGATCGCGCCACACGCCGTTTCCTGAGCCCCGATCGGTCCACGCGTCGTCTTCAAAGCCCCGATGCCTCCACGCGCCGTCTCCGAGCCACGATCGGTCCGTGCGCCGCTTCCACAACCCCTATCGGTCCACGCGTCATCTCCTGATCTCCGATCGGTCCACGCCCCATCTCCTAAACCCCGGTCGGTCCACGCGCCGTCTCCGAGCCCCGATCGGTCCACGCATCGTCTCCTAAGCCCCGATCGGCTAACGCGTCGACTCCGAGCCCCGATCGTTCCACGCGCCGTCCCCGATCCCCGATCGATCTACGCGCTGTCTCCTGAGCCCCGATCGGACCAAGCACCGTCTCCTGAGCCCCGATCGTTCCACCCGCCTTCTCCTAAGCCACGACCGGTTCACGTGCCGTCTCCGAGCGCCGATCGGTTCACGCGCCGTCTCCTGAGCCCCGATCGTTCCACGCGCCGTCGCCGAGCCGCGACCGGTCCACGCGCCGTCTCCTAAGCCCCTATCGGTCCACGCGCCGTCTCCGAGCGCCGATCGGTTCACGCGCCGTCTCCTGAGCCCCGATCGTTCCACGCGCCGTCGCCGAGCCGCGACGGGTCCACGCGCCGTCTCCTGAGCCCCGATCGGTCCACGTATCGTCTCCTAAGCCCCGATCGATCCACGCGTCGTCTCCTAAGCGCCGATCGGTCTACGCGCTGTCTCTGAGCCCCGATCGGTCCACTCGCCGTCTCCTAAGCCCCGATCGGTCCACCCGTCGTTCCTCAAGCCCCGATCGGTCCACTCGCCGTCTCCGAGCCCCGATCAGTTCACGCATCGTCTCCTAAGCCCCGATCGGTTAACGCGCCGTCTCCGATCCGCGATCGGTCCACGCGCCGTCGCCGAGCCATGATCGGTCCACGCGCGGCCTCCTGAGCCCCGGTTGGTTCACGCGCCGTATCCGAGCCCCCATCGGTCCACGCGTCGTCTCCGAGCCCCGATCGGTCCACGCGCCGTCGCCGAGCCATGATCGGCCCACGCGAGGCTCCTGAGCCCCGGTCGGTCCGCGCGCCGTCTCCTGAGCCCCGATCGGTCGACGCGTCGTTTCCTGAGCCCCGATCGATCCACGCGTCGTCTCATGAGCCCCGATCGCTCCACGCGCCGATTTATGAGCCCCGATCAATTGACGCGTCTTCTCCTGAGCCGCGATCGCTCCTCGCAGCGTCTCCTGAGCCCCGCTCGGTCCCTGCGTCGTCTTCTTAGCCCCGATGCCTCCACGCGCCGTCTCCGAGCCACGATCGGTCCTCGCGCCGTCTCCTAAGCCCCAATCGGTCCACGCGCCGCCTCCTAAGCCCCGATCGATCCACGCGTTGTCTCCGAGCGCCGATCGGTTCACGCGCTGTCTCCTTTGCTCCGATCGTTCCACGCGCCATCTCCGAGGCCCGATCGGTCTACGCATCGTCTCCTACGCCCCGATCGGTTAACGCGCCGTCTCCGAACCCCGATTGGTCCACACGCCGTCTCCGATTCCCGATCCGTCCGCATGCCGCATTCTAAGCCACGGTCCATCCACGCGCCGTCTCCGAGCACCGATCGGTCCACGCGTCGTCCCCTAATACCCGATCGGTCCACGCGTCGTCTCCTAAGCCCCGATCCGTCGACGCGTCGCTTCCTGAGCCCCGATCGGTCCTCGCGCCGTCTCCTAAGCCCCAATCGGTCGACGCGCCGCCTCCTAAGCCCCGATCGATCCACGCGTTGTCTCCGAGCGCCGATCGGTTCACGCGCTGTCTCCTTTGCTCCGATCGTTCCACGCGCCATCTCCGAGGCCCGATCGGTCTGCGCATCGTCTCCTACGCCCCGATCGGTTAACGCGCCGTCTCCGAACCCCGATTGGTCCACACGCCGTCTCCGATTCCCGATCCGTCCGCATGCCGCATTCTAAGCCACGGTCCATCCACGCGCCGTCTCCGAGCACCGATCGGTCCACGCGTCGTCCCCTAATACCCGATCGGTCCACGCGTCGTCTCCTAAGCCCCGATCCGTCGACGCGTCGCCTCCTGAGCCCCGATCGATCCACGCGCCGCCTCCTCAACCCCGATCGCTCCACTTGCCGTTTCCTGATCCCCGATCGGTCCACACGCCGTCTCCGATTCCCGATCCGTCCGCATGCCGCATTCTAAGCCACGGTCCATCCACGCGCCGTCTCCGAGCCCCGATCCGTCCACGCGTCGTCCCCTAATACCCGATCGGTCCACGCGTCGTCTCCTAAGCCCCGATCCGTCGACGCGTCGCTTCCTGAGCCCCGATCGGTCCTCGCGCCGTCTCCTAAGCCCCAATCGGTCGACGCGCCGCCTCCTAAGCCCCGATCGATCCACGCGTTGTCTCCGAGCGCCGATCGGTTCACGCGCTGTCTCCTTGGCTCCGATCGTTCCACGCGCCATCTCCGAGGCCCGATCGGTCTGCGCATCGTCTCCTACGCCCCGATCGGTTAACGCGCCGTCTCCGAACCCCGATTGGTCCACACGCCGTCTCCGATTCCCGATCCGTCCGCATGCCGCATTCTAAGCCACGGTCCATCCACGCGCCGTCTCCGAGCACCGATCGGTCCACGCGTCGTCCCCTAATACCCGATCGGTCCACGCGTCGTCTCCTAAGCCCCGATCCGTCGACGCGTCGCCTCCTGAGCCCCGATCGATCCACGCGCCGCCTCCTCAACCCCGATCGCTCCACTTGCCGTTTCCTGATCCCCGATCGGTCCACACGCCGTCTCCGATTCCCGATCCGTCCGCATGCCGCATTCTAAGCCACGGTCCATCCACGCGCCGTCTCCGAGCCCCGATCCGTCCCCACGCCGTCGCCGAGCCACGATCGGTCCGTGCGCCGCTTCCAGAGGCCTATCGGTCCACCCGTCGTCTCCTGATCTCCGATCGGTCCACGCGCCGTCTCCTAAGCCCCGATCATTCCACGCGCCGTCTCCGAGCCCCGATCGGTCCACGCGCCGTCTCCTAAGCCCCGAACGGTCAACGCGGCTTCTCCTCAGTCCCGATTGGTCCACGCGCCGTCTCCAAGCGCCGATCGGTTCACGCCCCGTCACCCGAGCCCCGATCGTTCCACACGCCGTCTCTGAGCCCCGATCGGTCCAGGCGTGGCGTCCTGAGCCGTGGTCGGTCCACGCGCCGTTTCCTGAGCCCCGATCGGTCCAGGCGTGGCGTCCTGAGCCGTGGTCGGTCCACGCGCCGTTTCCTGAGCCCCGATCGGTCCACACGTCGTCTTCTAAGCCCAGATGCCTCCTTGCGCCGTCTCCCAACCACGATCGGTGCAGGCGCCGCTTCCTGAGCCCCGATCGGTCCACGCGTTTTCTCCTAAGCCCCGATCGGTCCACGCGTCGTCTCCTCAGCCCCGATCGGTCGACGCGTCGTCTCCTGATCCCCGATCGATCCACGCGCCGTCTCCTCAGCCCCGACCGCTCCACGCGCCGTCTCCGAGCGCCGATCGGTGCACGCGCCGTCTCCTGAGCCCCGAACGTCCCACACGCCGCCTCCTAAGCCCCGATCGGTCCAGGCGTCGTCTCCTAAGCCCCGACCGGTCCACGCGCCGTCTCCTGAGCCCCGATCGGTCCACGCGCCGTCTCCTAAGCCCCGATCTGTCCACGGGCCGTCTCCGAGCCGCGATCGGTAAAGCCGCCGTCATCAAGCCCCGATCCGTACACTCGCCGTCTCCGAGCCCCGATCAGTTCACGCATCGTCTCCTAAGCCCCGATCGGTTAACGCGCCGTCTCCGATCCGCGATCGGTCCACGCGCCGTATCCTAAGCCCCGATCGGTCCATGGGCCGTATCTGAGCGCCGATAAGTTCAAGCGCCGTCTCCTAAGCCCCGATCGTTCCACGCGCCGTATCTGAGTCCCGATCGATCCACGCGCCGTCTCCTGAGCCCCGATCGGTCCACGCGTCGTTCCCCAAGCCCCGATCCATCCACGCGCAGTCTCCCGAGCCCCAATCGGTCCACGCGCCGTCTCCTGAGCCCCAATCGGTCCACGCGCCGTCTTTTCAGCCCCGATCGGTCCACGCGTCGTCTCCTAAGCCCCGATCGGTCCACGCGCCGTCTCCGAGCCCCGATCGGTCCACGCGCCGTCTCCTGAGCCCCGATAGGTCCACGCGCCGTCTCCGAGCCCCGAACGGTTCACGCACCGTCTCCTGATCCCAATCGGTCCACGCGCCGTCTCCTGAGCCCCGATCGGTCGACGCGTCCTCTGCTACACCTCGATCGATCCACGCGCTGTCTCCTGAGCCCCGATCGGTCGACGCGTCCTCTGCTAAACCTCAATCGGTCCACGCCCCGTCTCCGAGCGCCGATCGGTTCACGCGCCGTCTCCTGAGTCCCGATCCGTCCACTCACTGTCTCCTGAGCCCCGATCGGTCGACGCGTCCTCTGCTAAACCTCGATCGGTCCACGCGTAGTCGCCTAAGCCCCGATCGGTCGACGGGTCCTCTCCTAAGCCCCGATCGGTCCACGCGTCTTCTCCTGAGCTCCGATCAGTCCACGCGTCGTCTCCTAAGCCCCGATACGTCCACACGCCGTCTCCGAGCCCCGATACGTCCACGCGCCGTCTCCTGAGCCCCAATCGTTCCACGCGCCGTCTCCGAGCCCCGATCGTTCCACGCGGCGTCTCCTGAGCCCCAATCGGTCCACACGCTGTGTCGTGAGCCCCGATAGGTACACGCGTCGTCTCCTACGCCCCGATCGGTCCACGCGTCGTCTCCTGAGCCCCGATCGTTCCACGCGCCGTCTCCGAGCCCCGATCGGTCCACGCGCCGTCTCCTGAGCCCCGATAGGTCCACGCGCCGTCTCCGAGCCCCGAACGGTTCACGCACCGTCTCCTGATCCCAATCGGTCCACGCGGCGCCTCCGGAGTCCCGATCGATCCACGCGAGTCTCCTGAGCCCCAGTCGGTCCGCGCGCCGTCTCCTGAGCCCCGATTGGTCGACGCGTCGTCTCCTGAGCCCCGATCGATCCACGCGTCGGCTCCTGAGCCCCGATCGCGCCACACGCCGTTTCCTGAGCCCCGATCGGTCCACGCGTCGTCTTCAAAGCCCCGATGCCTCCACGCGCCGTCTCCGAGCCACGATCGGTCCGTGCGCCGCTTCCACAACCCCTATCGGTCCACGCGTCATCTCCTGATCTCCGATCGGTCCACGCCCCATCTCCTAAACCCCGGTCGGTCCACGCGCCGTCTCCGAGCCCCGATCGGTCCACGCATCGTCTCCTAAGCCCCGATCGGCTAACGCGTCGACTCCGAGCCCCGATCGTTCCACGCGCCGTCCCCGATCCCCGATCGATCTACGCGCTGTCTCCTGAGCCCCGATCGGACCAAGCACCGTCTCCTGAGCCCCGATCGTTCCACCCGCCTTCTCCTAAGCCACGACCGGTTCACGTGCCGTCTCCGAGCGCCGATCGGTTCACGCGCCGTCTCCTGAGCCCCGATCGTTCCACGCGCCGTCGCCGAGCCGCGACCGGTCCACGCGCCGTCTCCTAAGCCCCTATCGGTCCACGCGCCGTCTCCGAGCGCCGATCGGTTCACGCGCCGTCTCCTGAGCCCCGATCGTTCCACGCGCCGTCGCCGAGCCGCGACGGGTCCACGCGCCGTCTCCTGAGCCCCGATCGGTCCACGTATCGTCTCCTAAGCCCCGATCGATCCACGCGTCGTCTCCTAAGCGCCGATCGGTCTACGCGCTGTCTCTGAGCCCCGATCGGTCCACTCGCCGTCTCCTAAGCCCCGATCGGTCCACCCGTCGTTCCTCAAGCCCCGATCGGTCCACTCGCCGTCTCCGAGCCCCGATCAGTTCACGCATCGTCTCCTAAGCCCCGATCGGTTAACGCGCCGTCTCCGATCCGCGATCGGTCCACGCGCCGTCGCCGAGCCATGATCGGTCCACGCGCGGCCTCCTGAGCCCCGGTTGGTTCACGCGCCGTATCCGAGCCCCCATCGGTCCACGCGTCGTCTCCGAGCCCCGATCGGTCCACGCGCCGTCGCCGAGCCATGATCGGCCCACGCGAGGCTCCTGAGCCCCGGTCGGTCCGCGCGCCGTCTCCTGAGCCCCGATCGGTCGACGCGTCGTTTCCTGAGCCCCGATCGATCCACGCGTCGTCTCATGAGCCCCGATCGCTCCACGCGCCGATTTATGAGCCCCGATCAATTGACGCGTCTTCTCCTGAGCCGCGATCGCTCCTCGCAGCGTCTCCTGAGCCCCGCTCGGTCCCTGCGTCGTCTTCTTAGCCCCGATGCCTCCACGCGCCGTCTCCGAGCCACGATCGGTCCTCGCGCCGTCTCCTAAGCCCCAATCGGTCCACGCGCCGCCTCCTAAGCCCCGATCGATCCACGCGTTGTCTCCGAGCGCCGATCGGTTCACGCGCTGTCTCCTTTGCTCCGATCGTTCCACGCGCCATCTCCGAGGCCCGATCGGTCTACGCATCGTCTCCTACGCCCCGATCGGTTAACGCGCCGTCTCCGAACCCCGATTGGTCCACACGCCGTCTCCGATTCCCGATCCGTCCGCATGCCGCATTCTAAGCCACGGTCCATCCACGCGCCGTCTCCGAGCACCGATCGGTCCACGCGTCGTCCCCTAATACCCGATCGGTCCACGCGTCGTCTCCTAAGCCCCGATCCGTCGACGCGTCGCTTCCTGAGCCCCGATCGGTCCTCGCGCCGTCTCCTAAGCCCCAATCGGTCGACGCGCCGCCTCCTAAGCCCCGATCGATCCACGCGTTGTCTCCGAGCGCCGATCGGTTCACGCGCTGTCTCCTTTGCTCCGATCGTTCCACGCGCCATCTCCGAGGCCCGATCGGTCTGCGCATCGTCTCCTACGCCCCGATCGGTTAACGCGCCGTCTCCGAACCCCGATTGGTCCACACGCCGTCTCCGATTCCCGATCCGTCCGCATGCCGCATTCTAAGCCACGGTCCATCCACGCGCCGTCTCCGAGCACCGATCGGTCCACGCGTCGTCCCCTAATACCCGATCGGTCCACGCGTCGTCTCCTAAGCCCCGATCCGTCGACGCGTCGCCTCCTGAGCCCCGATCGATCCACGCGCCGCCTCCTCAACCCCGATCGCTCCACTTGCCGTTTCCTGATCCCCGATCGGTCCACACGCCGTCTCCGATTCCCGATCCGTCCGCATGCCGCATTCTAAGCCACGGTCCATCCACGCGCCGTCTCCGAGCCCCGATCCGTCCACGCGTCGTCCCCTAATACCCGATCGGTCCACGCGTCGTCTCCTAAGCCCCGATCCGTCGACGCGTCGCTTCCTGAGCCCCGATCGGTCCTCGCGCCGTCTCCTAAGCCCCAATCGGTCGACGCGCCGCCTCCTAAGCCCCGATCGATCCACGCGTTGTCTCCGAGCGCCGATCGGTTCACGCGCTGTCTCCTTTGCTCCGATCGTTCCACGCGCCATCTCCGAGGCCCGATCGGTCTGCGCATCGTCTCCTACGCCCCGATCGGTTAACGCGCCGTCTCCGAACCCCGATTGGTCCACACGCCGTCTCCGATTCCCGATCCGTCCGCATGCCGCATTCTAAGCCACGGTCCATCCACGCGCCGTCTCCGAGCACCGATCGGTCCACGCGTCGTCCCCTAATACCCGATCGGTCCACGCGTCGTCTCCTAAGCCCCGATCCGTCGACGCGTCGCCTCCTGAGCCCCGATCGATCCACGCGCCGCCTCCTCAACCCCGATCGCTCCACTTGCCGTTTCCTGATCCCCGATCGGTCCACACGCCGTCTCCGATTCCCGATCCGTCCGCATGCCGCATTCTAAGCCACGGTCCATCCACGCGCCGTCTCCGAGCCCCGATCCGTCCCCACGCCGTCGCCGAGCCACGATCGGTCCGTGCGCCGCTTCCAGAGGCCTATCGGTCCACCCGTCGTCTCCTGATCTCCGATCGGTCCACGCGCCGTCTCCTAAGCCCCGATCATTCCACGCGCCGTCTCCGAGCCCCGATCGGTCCACGCGCCGTCTCCTAAGCCCCGAACGGTCAACGCGGCTTCTCCTCAGTCCCGATTGGTCCACGCGCCGTCTCCAAGCGCCGATCGGTTCACGCCCCGTCACCCGAGCCCCGATCGTTCCACACGCCGTCTCTGAGCCCCGATCGGTCCAGGCGTGGCGTCCTGAGCCGTGGTCGGTCCACGCGCCGTTTCCTGAGCCCCGATCGGTCCAGGCGTGGCGTCCTGAGCCGTGGTCGGTCCACGCGCCGTTTCCTGAGCCCCGATCGGTCCACACGTCGTCTTCTAAGCCCAGATGCCTCCTTGCGCCGTCTCCCAACCACGATCGGTGCAGGCGCCGCTTCCTGAGCCCCGATCGGTCCACGCGTTTTCTCCTAAGCCCCGATCGGTCCACGCGTCGTCTCCTCAGCCCCGATCGGTCGACGCGTCGTCTCCTGATCCCCGATCGATCCACGCGCCGTCTCCTCAGCCCCGACCGCTCCACGCGCCGTCTCCGAGCGCCGATCGGTGCACGCGCCGTCTCCTGAGCCCCGAACGTCCCACACGCCGCCTCCTAAGCCCCGATCGGTCCAGGCGTCGTCTCCTAAGCCCCGACCGGTCCACGCGCCGTCTCCTGAGCCCCGATCGGTCCACGCGCCGTCTCCTAAGCCCCGATCTGTCCACGGGCCGTCTCCGAGCCGCGATCGGTAAAGCCGCCGTCATCAAGCCCCGATCCGTACACTCGCCGTCTCCGAGCCCCGATCAGTTCACGCATCGTCTCCTAAGCCCCGATCGGTTAACGCGCCGTCTCCGATCCGCGATCGGTCCACGCGCCGTCGCCGAGCCATGATCGGTCCACGCGCGGCCTCCTGAGCCCCGGTTGGTTCACGCGCCGTATCCGAGCCCCCATCGGTCCACGCGTCGTCTCCGAGCCCCGATCGGTCCACGCGCCGTCGCCGAGCCATGATCGGCCCACGCGAGGCTCCTGAGCCCCGATCGCTCCACGCGCCGATTTCTGAGCCCCGATCAATTGACGCGTCTTCTCCTGAGCCCCGATCGCTCCTCGCGCCGTCTCCTGAGCCCCGCTCGGTCCATGCGTCGTCTTCTTAGCCCCGATGCCTCCACGCGCCGTCTCCGAGCCACGATCGGTCTAGGCGCCGCTTCCTGAGCCCCGATCGGTCCAGACGCCTCTTCCTGAGCACCGATCAGTCCACGCGCCGTCTCCTAAGCCCCAATCGGTCCACGCGCCGTCTCCTAAGCCCCGATCGGTCCAAGCGGCGTCTCCGAGCCCCCATCGGTCCACGTGGCGTTTTCTGAGCACCGTTCGGTCCACGCGTCGTCTTCAAAGCCCCGATGCCTCCACGCGCCGTCTCCGAGCCACGATCGGTCCGTGCGCCGCTTCCAGAGCCCCGAACGGTGCACGCGTCTTCTCCTGATCTCCGATCGGTCCACGCGCCTTCTCATATGCCCTGATCCGTCCACGCGCCGTCTCATAAGCCCCGATCGGTCCACTCGCCGTCTCCGAGCGCCGTTCGGTTGACGCGCCGTCTCCTGAGCCCCGATCGTTCCACGCACCGTTTCCGAGCCCCCATCGGTCCACGCGCCGTCTCCTGAGCCCGGATCGGTCCACCCGTCATCCGCGAATCCCCGATCCGTACACGCGTCGTCTCCGAGCCTCGATCGGTCCACGCGTCGTCTCCTAAGCCCCGACCGGTCCACGCGCCGTCTCCTGAGCCCCGATCGTTCCACGCGCCGTCTCCTATGCCGCGATCCGTCCACGGGCCGTCTCCGAGCTGCTATCGGTAAACGCGCCGTCACAAACCCCTGATCCGTAAACGCGGCGTCTCCGTGCCCCGATCGGTCCACGCGCCGTCTCCTGAGCCCCGAACGTCCCACACGCCGCCTCCTAAGCCCCGATCGGTTAACATGGCGTCTCCGAGCCCCGATCGGTCCACGCGCCGTCTCCTGAGCCCCGGTCAGTTCACGCGCCGTCTCCGAGCCCCGATCGATCCACGCGACGTCTTGTAAAGCCCAGATGCCTCCTCGCATCGTCTCCTAAGCCCCGATCGGTCCACGCGCCGATTCCGAGCCCCGATCGGTCCATGCGTCGTCTTCTAAGCCCCGATGCCTCCACGCGCCGTCTCCGAGCCCCGATCGGTGCAGGCGCCGCTTCCTGAGCCCGGATCGGTCCACGCGTCGTCCCCTAATCCCCGATCCGTAAACTTGTCGTGTCTGAGCCTCGATCGGTCCACGCGCCGTCGCCCAGCGCCGATCGGTCCGCGCGCCGTCTCCTGAGCCCCGATCCGTCCACGCGCAACCTCCTGAGCCCCAGTCGGTCCACGCGCCATCTCCTGAGCCCTGATCGGTCCACGCATCGTCTTCTAAGCCCCGATACGTCCACACGTCGTCTCTGATCCCCGATCGGTCCGCGTGCCGCATTCTAAGCCGCGGTCCGTCCATGCGCAGTCTCCGATCACCGATCGGTCCACGCGCCGTCTCCTGAGCCCCGATCGGTCCACGCGCCGTTTCCGAGCCCTGATCGGTCCATGCGTCGTCTTCGAAGCCCCGATGGCTCCACGCGCCGTCTCCGTGCCCCGATCGGTGCAGGCGCCGCTTCCTGAGCCCCGATCGGTCCACGCGTCATCTCCTAAGCCCCGATCGGTTCACGCGCCGTCTCCGGGGCCCCGGTAGATCCACGCGAGTCTCCTAAGCCTCGATCGGTCCACGCGCCGCCTCCGGAGCCCCGATCGATCCATGCGAATCTCCTGAGCTCCGATCGGTCCACGCGCCGTCGCCGATCCACGATCGGTCCGTGCGCCGTCTCCTAAGCCCCGATCGGTCCACGCGCGGCCTGCTTAGCCCCGGTCGGTCCACGCGCCGTCTCCGAGCCCCGATCGGTCCACGCATCGTCTCCTAAGCCCCGATCGGTCCACGCGCCTTCTCCTAAGCCCCGATCGATCCACGCGCCGTCTCCGAGCGCCGATCCGTCCACGCGCGGTCTCCTGAGCCCCAGTCGGTAAACGCGCTGTCTCCGAGCCCCGATCGGTCCACGCATCGTCTCCTAAGCCCCGCTCGGTTAACGCGTCGTTTCGGAGCCCCGATCGGTCTACGCGTCGTCTCCTGAGCCCCGATCGGTCCACGCGTCGTCTCCTGAGCCCCGATCGTTCCACGTGCCATCTCCGAGCGTCGATCGGTCCACGTGCCGTCTCCTGAGCCCCGATCGGTCCACGCGTCGTCTCCTAAGCCCCGATCGCTCCTCGCGCCGTCTCCTGAACCCCGCTCGGTCGATGCTCCGTCTTCTTAACCCCGATGCCTCCACGCGCCGTCTCCGAGCCACGATCGGTCCACGCGCCGTCTCCTGAGCCCCGATCATTCCACGCGCCTTCTCCTAAGCCACGATCGGTCCACGCGCCGTCGCCGAGCCATCATCGGTCCACGCGCGGCCTCCTGAGCCCCGATCGGTCCACGCGCCGTCGCCGAGCCGCGATCGGTCCACGCGCGGCCTCCTGAGCCCCGGTCGGTTCACGCGCCGTATCCGAGCCCCAATCGGTCCACGCGCCGTCTCCTGAGCCCCGATCGTTCCACGCGCCGTCTCCGAGCCCCGATCGATCCACGCGAGTCTCCTGAGCCCCAGTCGGTCCGCGCGCCGTCTCCTGAGCCCTGATCGATCCACGCGTCGTCTCCTGAGCCCCGATCGCGCCACACGCCGTTTCCTGAGCCCCGATCGGTCCACGCGTCGTCTTCAACGCCCCGATGCCTCCACGCGCCGTCTCCGAGCCACGATCGGTCCGTGCGCCGCTTCCACAACGCCGATCGGTCCACGCGTCATCTCCTGATCTCCGATCGGTCCACGCGCCGTCTCCTAAGCCCCGATCGGTCCACGCGCCGTCTCCGAGCGCCGATCGGTTGACGCGCCGTCTCCTGAGCCCCGATCGTTCCACGCGCCGTCTTCTGAGCCCCAATCGGTCCACACGCTGTGTCGTGAGCCCCGATAGGTACACGCGTCGTCTCCTACGCCCGATCGGTCCGCGCGTTGTCTCCTGAGCCCCAATCGGTCTACGCGTCGTCTTCTAAGCTCCGATCGGTCCACGCGCCGTCTCCGAGCCCCGATCGGTCCACGCACCATCTTCTGCTCCCCAATCGGTCCACGCGCCGCCTCCGGAGCCCCAATTGGTCCACGCGCAACCGCCTGAGCCCCAGTCGGTCCACGCGCTGTCTCCGAGCCCCGATCGGTCCACGCGTCGTCTCCGAGCCCCGATCGGTCTACGCGCCGTCGCCGAGCCATGATCGGTCCACGCGCCGCCTACGGAGCCCCGATCGATCCACGCCAATCTCCTGAGCTCCGGTCGGTCGACGCGCCGTCTCCGGAGCCCCGATCGGTCCACGCGTCGTCTCCTAAGCCCCAATCGGTTAACGCGCCGTCTCCTGAGCCCCGATCGTTCTACGCGCCGTCTCCGAGCCCCGATGCGTCCACGCGCGGTCTCCTGAGCCCCAGTCGGTACACGCGCTGTCTCCGAGCCCCGATCGGTCCACGCATCGTCTCCTAAGCCCCGCTCGGTTAACGCGTCGTTTCGGAGCCCCGATCGGTCTACGCGTCGTCTCCTGAGCCCCGATCGGTCCACGCGTCGTCTCCTGAGCCCCGATCGTTCCACGTGCCGTCTCCGAGCGTCGATCGGTCCACGCGCCGGCTCCTGAGCCCCGATCGGTCCACGCGCCGTCTCCTGAGCCCCGATCGCTCCACGCACCGTTTTCTGAGCACCGTTTGGTCGACGCGTCGTCTTCAAAGCCCCAATGCCTCCACGCGCCGTCTCCGAGCCCCGATCGGTCCACGCGCCGTCTCCTGAGCCTGGATCGGTCCACGCGCCGTCGCCGAACCCCAATTGGTCCACGCGCAACCGCCTGAGCCCCAGTCGGTCCACGCGCTGTCTCCGAGCCCCAATCGTTCCACACGCCGTCTCCGAGCGCCGATCGGTTCACGCGCCGTCTCCTGAGCCCCGATCGTTTCACGCGCCGTCTCCGAGCTCCGATCGGTCCACGCGCCGCCTCCTGAGCCCCGATCGGTCCAAGCGCCTTCTCCTAAGCCCCGATGGGTCCACGCGCCGTCTCCGAGCGCCGATCAGTTCACGCGCCGGCACCTGAGCCCCGATCGTTCCACGCGCCGTCTCCGACCCCCGATCGGTCCACGCGCCGTCTCCTGAGCCCGAATCGTTCCACGCGTCGTCCCCGAATCCCTGATCCGTACACGCGTCGTCTCCGAGCCTCGATCGGTCCACGCGCCGTCGCCAAGACTCGATCGGTCCACGCGCGGCCTCCTGAGCCCCGGTCGGTTCACGTGCCGTCTCCGAGCCCCGATCGATCCACGCGTCGTCTTCTAAGCCCAGATGCCTCCTCGCGCCGTCTCCGAGCCACGATCGGTCCAGGCGCCGCTTTGTGAGCCCGATCGGTCCACGCGCCGTCACCGGAGCCCCGATCGTTCCACGTGCCGTCTCCGAGCCCCGATTGGTGCACGCGCCGTCTCCTGAGCACCGATCGTTCCACACGCCGCCTCCTAAGCTCCGATCTGTCCAGGCGTCGTCTCCTAAGCCCCGACCGGTCCACGCGCCGTCTCCTGAGCCCCGTTCGGCCCACGCGCCGTCTCCTAGCCCCGATCGGTTCACGCATCGTCTCCTAAGCCCCGATCGGTTAACGCGCGGCCTCCTGAGCCCCGATCGGTCGACGCGCCGTCACCGAGCCGCGATCAATCCACGCGCGGCCTCCTGAGCCCCGGTTCGTTTACGCACCGTCTCCTGATCCCCATCGGTCCACGCGGCGCCTCCGGAGCCCCGATCGATCCACACGAGTCTCCTGAGCCCCGGTCGGTCCGCGCGCCGTCACCTGAGCCCCGATCGGTCCACGCATCGTCTCCTGAGCCCCGATCCCTCCACACGCCGCTTCTAGAGCCCCGATCGGTGCACGCGTCGTCTCCTGATCTCCGATCGATCTACGCGCCGTCTCCTAAGCCCCGATCGGTCCACGCGCCTTCTCCTAAGCCCCGATCGGTCCAGGCACCGCTTCCTGAGCCCCGATCGGTCCACGCGCCGTCTCCGAGCGCCGATAAGTTCAAGCGCCGTCTCCTGAGCCCCGATCGTTCCACGCGGCGTCTCCGAGCCCCGATCGATCCACGCGCCGTCTCCTGAGCCCCGATCGGTCGACGCGCCTTCTCCTAAGCCCCGATCGGTCCGCGCACCGTCTCCTGATCCCCATCGCACCACGCGGCGTCTCCGGACCCCCGATCGATCCACGCGAGTCTCCTGAGCCCCAGTCCGTCCACGCGCCGTCTCCGAGCCCCCATCGGTCCACGCGTTGTCTCCTAAGCCCCGATCGGTCCACGCGCCGTCTCCGAGCGCCGAGCGCTCCACGCGCCGTCGCCGAACCCCAATTGGTCCACGCGCAACCGCCTGAGTCCCAGTCGGTCCACGCGCTGTCTCCGAGCCCCGATCGGTCCACGCGCCGTCGCCGAGCCATGATCGGTCCACGCGCGGCCTCCTGAGCCCCAATCGGTCCACAGGCCGTCGCCGATCCACGATCGGTACGTGCGCCGTTTCCAGAGCCCTATCGGTCCACGCTTCGTCTCCTCATCTCCGATCGGTCCACGCGCCGTCTCCTAAGCCCCGATCGGTCCACGCGCTGTCTCCGAGCGCCGATCGGTTCACGCGCCGTCTCCTGAGCCCCGATCGGTCCACGCGCTGTCTCCGAGCCCCGATCGGTCCACGAGCCGTCGCCGAACCCCAATTGGTCCATGCGCAACCGCCTGAGCCCCAGTCGGTCCACGCGCGGCCTCCTGAGCAAATGGTCGGTTCACGCGCCGTCTCCTGAACCCCGATCGGCCCACGCGCCGTCACCGAACCCCAATTGGTCCAGGCGCCGTCTCCGAACCCCGATCGGTCGACGCGCTGTCTCCGAGCCCCGATCGGTCCACGCGCCGTCTTCGAGCCCCGATCGGTCCACTCATCGTCTCCTAAGCCCCAATCGGTTAACGCGCCGTCTCCTGAGACCCGATCGTTCCACGCGCCGTCTCCGAGCCCCGATCGGTCCCTGCGCCGTCTCCTGAGCCCCAATAGGTCCACTCGCTGTCTCCTGAGCCCCAATAGGTCCACTCGCTGTCTCCTGAGCCCCGATAGGTACACGCGTCGTTTCCTACGCCCCGATCAGTCCACGCGCCGTCTCCGAACCCCGAGCGGTCGACGCGCCGTCTCCGAGGCCCGATCGGTCCACGCGCCGTCGCCGAACCCCAATTGGTCCACGCGCAACCGCCTGAGCCCCAGTCGGTCCACGCGCCGTTTCCTGAGCCCCGATCGGTCCACGCGCCGTCTCCTGAGCCCCGATCGATCTACGCGTCGTCTCCTAAGCCCCGATTGGTGGACGAGCCGTCTCCCAACCACGATCGGTTCACGCGCCGTCTCCTAAGCCCCCATCTGTCTACGACCCGTCTCCGGGCCCCGATCGATGCACGCGCCGTCTCCTAAGCCCCGATCGATCCACGCGCCGTCGCCGAACCCCAATTGGTCAACGCTCAACCGCCTGAGCCCCAGTCGGTCCACGCACTGTCTCCGAGCCCCGATCGGTCCACGCGCCGTCTTCGAGGCCGATCGGTCCACGCAACGTCTCCTAAGCCCCAATCGGTTAACGCGCCGTCTCCTGAGCCCCGATCGTTCTACGCGCCGTCTCCGAGCCCCGATCCGTCCACGCGCTGTCTCCGAGCCCCGATGGGTCCACGCATCGTCTCCTAAGCCCCGCTCGGTTAACGCGTCGTTTCGGAGCCCCGATCGGTCTACGCGCCATCTCCTGAGCCCCGATCGGTCCACGCGTCGTCTCCTCAGCCCCGATCGTTCCACGCGCCGTCTCCGAGCGTCGATCAGTCCACGCGCCGTCTTCTGAGCCCCGATCGGTCCAGGCGCCGTCTCCGAGCGCCGATCCGTCCACGCGCTGTCTCCGAGCCCCGATCGGTCCAGGCATCGTCTCCTAAGCCCCGGACGGTCCACCGGCCGTTTCCTAGCCCCGATCGCTCCACGCGCCGTCTCCTGCGCTCTGATCGGTCCACGCTTCGTCTCCTAAGCCCCGATCGCTCCACGCGCCGTCTCCTGAGCCCGATCGGTCCACGCATCGTCTCCTATGTCCCGATCGGTTTTACGCGCCGTCTCCGCGCCCCGATCCGTCCACGCGCCGTCGCCGAGCCATGATCGGTCCACGCGAGGCTCCTGAGCCCCGGTCGGACCGCGCGCCGTCTCGTAGGCCACAATCGGTCCACGCGCCGTCTCAGAGCGCCGATCATTTCACGCGCCGTCTCCTGAGCCCCGATCGTTCCACGCGCCGTCTCCGAGCCCCAATCGGTCCACGCGGCGTCTCCTGAACCCCGATCGGTTTACGCATCGTCTCCTAAGCCCCGATACGTCCACACGCCGTATTCGAGCCCCGATCGGTCCGCGTGACGCATTCTAAGCCACGGTCCGTCCACGCGCCGTCTCCGAGCACCGATCGGTCCACGCGCCGTCACCTAAGCCCCTATCGGTCCACGCGCCGTCTCCGAGCGCCGATCGGTTCACGCGCCGTCTCCTGAGCCCCGATCGTTCCACGCGCCGTCTCCGAGACCCGATCCGTCCACGCGCCGTCTCCTGAGCCCGGATCGGTCCACGCGTCATCGCCGAATCCCCGATCCGTACACGCGCCGTCTCCGAGACCCGAACGGTTCACGCACCGTCTCCTGATCCCAATCGGTCCACGCGGCGCCTCCGGAGCCCCGATCGATCCACGCGAGTCTCCTGAGCCCCAGTCGGTCCGCGCGCCGTCTCCTGAGCCCGATCGGTCCAAGCGCCGTCTCCTAAGCCCCGTTCGGTCCAAGCGTCTTCTCCAAAACCCCGGTCGGTCCACGCGCCGCCTCCTGAGCCCCGATCGGTCCAAGCGCCTTCTCCTAAGCCCCGATGGGTCCACGCGCCGTCTCCGAGCGCCGATCAGTTCACGCGCCGGCACCTGAGCCCCGATCGTTCCACGCGCCGTCTCCGACCCCCGATCGGTCCACGCGCCGTCTCCTGAGCCCGAATCGTTCCACGCGTCCTCCCCGAATCCCTGATCCGTACACGCGTCGTCTCCGAGCCTCGATCGGTCCACGCGCCGTCGCCAAGACTCGATCGGTCCACGCGCGGCCTCCTGAGCCCCGGTCGGTTCACGTGCCGTCTCCGAGCCCCGATCGATCCACGCGTCGTCTTCTAAGCCCAGATGCCTCCTCGCGCCGTCTCCGAGCCACGATCGGTCCAGGCGCCGCTTTGTGAGCCCGATCGGTCCACGCGCCGTCACCGGAGCCCCGATCGTTCCACGTGCCGTCTCCGAGCCCCGATTGGTGCACGCGCCGTCTCCTGAGCACCGATCGTTCCACACGCCGCCTCCTAAGCTCCGATCTGTCCAGGCGTCGTCTCCTAAGCCCCGACCGGTCCACGCGCCGTCTCCTGAGCCCCGTTCGGCCCACGCGCCGTCTCCTAGCCCCGATCGGTTCACGCATCGTCTCCTAAGCCCCGATCGGTTAACGCGCGGCCTCCTGAGCCCCGTTCGGTCGACGCGCCGTCACCGAGCCGCGATCAATCCACGCGCGGCCTCCTGAGCCCCGGTTGGTTTACGCACCGTCTCCTGATCCCCATCGGTCCACGCGGCGCCTCCGGAGCCCCGATCGATCCACACGAGTCTCCTGAGCCCCGGTCGGTCCGCGCGCCGTCACCTGAGCCCCGATCGGTCCACGCATCGTCTCCTGAGCCCCGATCCCTCCACACGCCGCTTCTAGAGCCCCGATCGGTGCACGCGTCGTCTCCTGATCTCCGATCGATCTACGCGCCGTCTCCTAAGCCCCGATCGGTCCACGCGCCTTCTCCTAAGCCCCGATCGGTCCAGGCACCGCTTCCTGAGCCCCGATCGGTCCACGCGCCGTCTCCGAGCGCCGATAAGTTCAAGCGCCGTCTCCTGAGCCCCGATCGTTCCACGCGGCGTCTCCGAGCCCCGATCGATCCACGCGCCGTCTCCTGAGCCCCGATCGGTCGACGCGCCTTCTCCTAAGCCCCGATCGGTCCGCGCACCGTCTCCTGATCCCCATCGCACCACGCGGCGTCTCCGGACCCCCGATCGATCCACGCGAGTCTCCTGAGCCCCAGTCCGTCCACGCGCCGTCTCCGAGCCCCCATCGGTCCACGCGTTGTCTCCTAAGCCCCGATCGGTCCACGCGCCGTCTCCGAGCGCCGAGCGCTCCACGCGCCGTCGCCGAACCCCAATTGGTCCACGCGCAACCGCCTGAGTCCCAGTCGGTCCACGCGCTGTCTCCGAGCCCCGATCGGTCCACGCGCCGTCGCCGAGCCATGATCGGTCCACGCGCGGCCTCCTGAGCCCCAATCGGTCCACAGGCCGTCGCCGATCCACGATCGGTACGTGCGCCGTTTCCAGAGCCCTATCGGTCCACGCTTCGTCTCCTCATCTCCGATCGGTCCACGCGCCGTCTCCTAAGCCCCGATCGGTCCACGCGCTGTCTCCGAGCGCCGATCGGTTCACGCGCCGTCTCCTGAGCCCCGATCATTCCACGCGCCGTCTCCGAGCCCCGATCGGTCCACGCGTCGTCTCCTGAGCCTCGATCGCTCCACGCGCCGTTTTCTGAGTACCGTTCGGTCCACGCGTCGTCTTCAAAGCCCCGATGCCTCCATGCGCCGTCTCCGAGCCACGATCGGTACGTGCGCCGCTTCCAGAGCACTATCAGTGCACGCATCGTCTCCTCATCTCCGATCGGTCCACGCGCCGTCTCCTAAGCCCCGATCGGTCCACGCGCTGTCTCCGAGCGCCGATCGGTTCACGCGCCGTCTCCTGAGCCCCGATCGGTCCACGCGCTGTCTCCGAGCCCCGATCGGTCCACGAGCCGTCGCCGAACCCCAATTGGTCCATGCGCAACCGCCTGAGCCCCAGTCGGTCCACGCGCGGCCTCCTGAGCAAATGGTCGGTTCACGCGCCGTCTCCTGAACCCCGATCGGCCCACGCGCCGTCACCGAACCCCAATTGGTCCAGGCGCCGTCTCCGAACCCCGATCGGTCGACGCGCTGTCTCCGAGCCCCGATCGGTCCACGCGCCGTCTTCGAGCCCCGATCGGTCCACTCATCGTCTCCTAAGCCCCAATCGGTTAACGCGCCGTCTCCTGAGACCCGATCGTTCCACGCGCCGTCTCCGAGCCCCGATCGGTCCCTGCGCCGTCTCCTGAGCCCCAATAGGTCCACTCGCTGTCTCCTGAGCCCCAATAGGTCCACACGCTGTCTCGTGAGCCCCGATAGGTACACGCGCCGTGTCCTACGCCCCGATCGGTCCACGCGTCGTCTCCCAAGCCCCGATCGGTCCACGCTGCGTCTCCGAGCCCCGATCGGTCCACACGCCGTATCTGAGCCCCGATCGGTCCGCGTGACGCATTCTAAGCCACGGTCCGTCCACGCGCCGTCTCCGAGCACCGATCGGTCCACGCGCCGTCTCCTGAGCCCCGATCGGTCTACGCGCCGTCTCATGAGCCCCGATCGGTCAACGCATCCTTTCCTAAGCCCCGATACGTTCACACGCCGTCTCCTAAGCCCCGATCGGTTAACGCGCCGTCTCCGAGCCCCGATCAGTCCACGCGCCGTCTCATGAGCCCCGGTCGGTTCATGCGCCGTCTCCGAGCCCCCGTTCGATCCACGCGTCGTCCTGTAAGCCCAGATGCCTTCTCGCGCCGTCTCCGGGCCACGATCGGTCCAGGCGCCGCTTCCTGAGCCACGATCGGTCCACGCGTTGTCTCCTAGGCCCCGATCGGTCCACGCGCCTTCTCCGAGCCCCGATCGGTTCACGCATCGTCTCCTAAGCCCCGATCTGTTAACGCGCCGTCTCCGAGCCCCGAACGGTCCACGCGCGGTCGCCGAACCCTAATTGGTCCACGCACAACCGCCTGAGACCCAGTCGGTTCACGCGCTGTCGCCGAACCTCGATCGGTCCACGCATCGTCTCCGAGCCCCGATCGGTCCACGCGCCGTCGCCGAGCCGCGATCGGTCCACGCGCGGCCTCCTGAGCCCCGATCGGTCCACGCGCCGTCGCCGAGCCGCGATCGGTCCACGCGCGGCCTCCTGAGCCCCGATTAGTTCACGCGCCGTATCGGAGCCCCAATCGGTCCACGCGCCGTCTCCTGAGCCCCGATCGGTCCACGACCCGTCTCCGGGCCCCGATCGGTGCACGCGCCGTCTCCTAAGCCCCGATGGGTCCACGCGCCGTCGCCGAACCCCAATTGGTCCACGCGAAACCGCCTTAGCCCCAGCCGGTCCACGCGCTGTCTCCGAGACCCGATCGGTCCACGCGTCGTCTCCGAGCCCCGATCGGTCCACGCGCCGTCGCCGAGTCATGATCTGTCCACGCGCGGCCTCCTGACACCCGATCGGTCCACGCGCCGTCTTCGAGCCCCGATCGGTCCACGCATGCTCTCCTAAGCCCCAATCGGTTAACGCGCCGTCCTCGAGCCCCGATCGGTCCACGCGCCGTCTCCTGTGCCCCGATACGTCCACCCGCAGTCGCCGAGCCCTGATCGGTCCACGCGCTGTCTCCTGAGCCCCGATAGGTACACGCGTCGTCGCCTACACCCCGATCGGTCCACGCGTCGTCTCCTAAGCCCCCATTGGTCCACGTGCCGTCTCCCAGCCCCGATCGGTCCACGCGCCGTCTCCTAATCCCCAATCAGTCCACGACCCGTCTCCGGGCCCCGATCGGTGCACGCGCCGTCTCCTAAGCCCCGATCGGTCCACGCGCCGTCGCCGAACCCCAATTGGTCCACGCGAAACCGCCTGAGCCCCAGTCGGTCCACGCGCTGTCTCCGAGCCCCGATCGGTCCACGCGTCGTCTCCGAGCCCCGATCGGTCCACGCGCCGTCTCCGAGCCCCGTTCGGTCCACGCACTGTCTCCTGATCCCCATGGGTCAACGCGGCGCCTCCGGAGCCCCGATCGATCCACGCGTCGTCTTCGAAGCCCAGATGCCTCCTCGCGCCGTCTCCGAGCCACGATCGGTCCAGGCGCTGCTTCCTGAGCCCCAATCGGTCCACGCATCGTCACCTAAGCCGCGATCGGTCCACGCGCCGTCACCGAGCCATGATCGGTCCACGCGCGGCTCCTGAGCCCCATCGGTCCACGCGCCGTCGCCGAGCGGGGATCGGTCCACGCGCGGGTTCCTGAGTCCCAGTTGGTTCACGCGCCGTATCCGAGCCCCAATCGGTCCACGCGCCGGCTCCTGAGCCCCGATCGGTCCACACGCCATCTCCTAAGCCCCGATCATTCCACGCGCCACCTCCGAGCCTCGATCGATCCACGCGCCGTCTCATAAGCGCCGATCGGACCACGCGCCTTCTCCTCAGCCCCGATCGGTCCACGCGCCGTCTCCGAGCGCCGATTAGTTCACGCGCCGTCTCCTGAGCCCCCATCGCTCCACGCTCCGTCTCCCAGCCCCGATCGGTCCACGCGCCGTCTCCTAAGCTCCGATCGTTCCGCGCGCCGTCTCCCAGCCCCGATCGGTCCACGCGCCGTCTCCTGAGCCCCGATCGGTCCACGCGCCGTCTCCTGAGCCCCGATCGGTCCACGCGTCGTTCCCTAAGCCCCGATCCACTCAAGCGCCGTCGCCTGAGCCCCGATCGGTTCACCCGTCGTTCCCTAAGCCCTGATCCATCCACGGCGCCGTCTCCTGAGCCCCGATCGGTGCACGCATCGTCTCCTAAGCCCCGATATGTCCACGCGTCGTCTCCGAGCCACGATCGGTCCAGCCGCCGCTTCCTAAGCCCCGATCGGTCCACGCGCCGTCTCCTAACCCCCGATCGGTCCACGCGCCGTCTCCTGAGCCCCGATCGGTCCACGCGTCGTCCACTAAGCCCCGATCGGTCCACGCATCGTCTCCTAAGCCCCAGACGGTCCACGCGCCGTCTCCGAACCCTGATCGGTCGACGCGCCGTCTCCGAACGCCGATCGGTTCACGCGCCGTCTCCTGAGCCCCGATCGCTCCACGCGTCTTCTCCTAAGCCCCAATCGTTCTACGCGCCGTCTCCGAGCCCCGATCGGTCCACGCGCCGTCTCCTGAGCCCCGATCGGTCCACGCGTCGTCTCCTAAGCCCCGTTCGGTCCACGCGCCGTCTCCTAAGCCCCAATCTGTCCACGACCCGTCTCCGGGCCCCGATCGGTGCACGCGCCGTCTCCTAAGCCCCGATCGGTCCACGCCCTGTCGCCGAGCGCCGATCGGTTCACTCGCCGTCTCCTGAGACCCGATCCGTCCACGCGCTGGCGCCGAGCCATGATCGGTCCACGCGCGGCCTCCTGAGCCCCAATCGGTCCACGCGCCGTCTCCCGAGCCCCGTTCGGTCCACGCACCATCTCCTGCTGCCCAATCGGTCCATGCGCCGCCTCCGGAGCCCCGATCGATCCACGCGAATCTCCTGAGCTCCGATCGGTCCACGTGTCGTTCCCTAAGCCCCGTTCCATCCACGCGCAGTCTCCAGAGCCCCAATCGGTCCACGCGCCGTCTCCTGAGCCCCGATCGGTCCACGCGCCGTCTCCTGAGCCCCGATTGGTCCACGCGTCGTTCCCTAAACTTCGATCCATCCACGCGCAGTCTCCCGAGCCCCAATCGGTCCACGCGCCGTCTCCTGAGCCCCGATCGGTCCACGTGCCGTCTCCTGAGCCCCGATCGGTCCACGCGTTGTCTCCTAAGCCACGATCGGTCCATGCGCCTTCTCCTAAGCCCCGATAGGTCCACGCGCCGTCTCCGTGCGCCGATCGGGTAACGCGCCGTCTCCTGAGCCCCGATCGTTCCATGCGCCGTCTCCGAGCCCCGATCGGTCCACGCGCCGTCTCCTGAGCCCGGATCGGTCCATGCGTCGTCCCCGAATCCCCGATCCTTACAATCGTCGTTTCCGTGCCTCGATCGGTCCACGCGCCGTCGCCGAACCCCGATCGGTCCAGGCGTGGCCTCCTGAGCCCCGGTCGGTCCACGCGCCGTCTCCGAGCCTCGATCCGTCGACGCGTCGTCTCCTGAGCACCGATCGATCCACGGCCGCCTCCTGAGCATCGATCGCTCCACGCGCCGTCTCCTGAGCCCCGATCGGTCCACCTGCCGTCTCCCTGCCCCGATGGGTCCGCGCGCCGTTTCCTTAGCCCCGAACGGTCGACGCGTCGTCTCCGGCCCCCGATCGGTGCACGCGCCGTCTCTTAAGCCCCGATCGGTCCACGCGCCGTCTCCTGAGCACCGATCGGTCCACGCGTCGTTCCCTAAACCCCGATCCATCCACGCGCAGTCTCCCGAGCCCCAATCGGTTCACGCGCCGTCTCCTGAGCCCCGATCGGTCCACGTGCCGTCTCCTGAGCCCCGATCGGTCCACGCGTCGTCTCCTAAGCCACGATCGGTCCACGCGTCGTCTCAGAGCCCCGATGCCTCCACGCGCCGTCTCCGAGCCACTATCGGTCCGTGCGCCGCTTCCAGAGCCCCGATCGGTCCAGGCGCCGCTTCCTGCGCCCCGATCGGTCCACGCGCCGTCTCCTAAGCCCCAATCGGTCCACGTAGCGTCTCCGAGCGCCGATCATTTCACGCGCCGTTTCCTGTGACCCGGTAGTTCCACGCGCCGTCTCCGAGACCCGATCGATCCACGCGCCGCCTCCTGAGCCCCGATCGGTCCACGCGCTGTCTCCTGAGCCCCGATAGGTACACGCGTAGTCTCCTAAGCCCCGATCGGTCCACGCGTCGTCTCCGAGCTCTGATCGGTCCACACGCCGTTTCCTGAGCCCCGATCGGTCCATACGTCGTCTTCTAAACCCCGATGCCTCCACGCGCCGTCTCCGAGCCAGATCGGTTCTGGCGCCGCTTCCCGAGCTCCGATCAGTCCACGCGCCGTCTCCTAAGCCCCGATCGCTCCACGGGCCGTCTCCTAAGACCCGATTGCTCCACGGGCCGTTTCCTGAGCCCCGATCGTTCCACACGCCGCCCCCTAAGTCTCGATCGGTCCAGGCGTCGTCTCCTAAGCCCCGACCGGCTCACGCGCCGTCTCCTGTGCCCCGATCGCTTCACGTGCCGTCTCCTAAGCCCCGATCGGTCCACCCGTCGTCTCTTAAGCCCCAATCGGTCCACGCGCCATCTCCGAGCCTCGATCATTTCACGCGCTGTCTCCTGAGCCCCGGTCGGTCCACGCGCCGTCACCTGAGCCCTGATCGGTCGACGCGTCGTCTCCTGAGCCCCGATCGCTCCACACGCCGTTTCTTGAGCCACGATCGGTCCACGCGTCGTCTTCAAAGCCCCGATCCGTACACGCGTCGTCTCCAAGCCTCGATCTGTCCACGCGCCGTCGCCGAGCCCCGATCGGTCCACGCGTTGTCTCCGAGCCCCGATCAGTCCACGCATCGTCTCCTAAGCCCCGATCGATTAACGCGCCGTCTCCGAGCCCCGATCGGTCCACGCCCCGTCGCCGAGCGCCGATCGGTTCACGCGCCGTCTCCTGAGACCCGATCCGTCTACACGCTGGCGCCGAGCCGCGATCGGTCCACGCGCGGCCTCCTGAGCCCAAATCGGTTCACGCGCCGTCTCCTGAGCCCCGATTGGTCCACGCGCCGTCTCCTGAGCCCCGATCGGTCCACGCGTCGTCTCCTCAGCCCCGATCGATGCACGCGCCGTGTCCTAAGTCCCGATCGATCCACGCGCCGTCGCCGAACCCCAATTGGTCCACGCGCAACCGCCGAGCCCCGATCGGTTCACGCGCGGTCTCCTGAGCCCCAGTCGGTACACGCGCTGTCTCCGAGCCCCGATCGGTCCACGCATCGTCTCCTAAGCCCCGCTCGGTTAACGCGTCGTTTCGGAGCGCCGATCGGTCCACGCGTCGGCTCCTAAGCCCCGATCGGCCCACGCACCGTCTCCTGAGCCCCGTTCGTTCCACGCGCCGTCTCCGAGCCGCGATCGGTCCACGCGCCGTCGCCGAGCCATGATCGGACCACGCGCAGCCTCCTGAGCCCCGATCCGTCCACGTGCTGGCGCCGAGCCGCGATCGGCCCACGCGCGGGCTCCTGAGCCCCAATCGGTCCACCCGCCGTTTCCGAGCCCCGACCGCTCCACGCGTCGTCTCCTGAGCCGCACGCGGTCAATGCGTCGTCTTCTTAGCCCCGATCGCTCCACTTGCCGTCTCCTGAGCTCCAATCGGTCCACTTATCGTCTCCTAAGCCCCGGTCACTCCACGCGCCGTCTCCTGAGCCCCGATCGGTCCACGCGCCGTCTCGGAGTCCCGATCGGTCCACGCGCCGATTCCTAAGCCCCAATCTGTCCACGCGCCGTTTCCTAAGCCCCAATCTGTCCACGCGTCGTCTCCTAAGCCCCGATCGGTCCACGCGCCGTGTCCGAGCCCCGACCGCTCCACGCGTCGTCTCCTGAGCCGCACGCGGTCAATGCGTCGTCTTCTTAGCCCCGATCGCTCCACGCGCCGTCTCCTGAGCCCCGATCGGTCCACGCGCTGTCTCGGAGTCCCGATCGGTCCACGCGCCGATTCCTAAGCCCCAATCTGTCCACGCGCCGTTTCCTAAGCCCCAATCTGTCCACGCGTCGTCTCCTAAGCCCCGATCGGTCCACGCGCCGTGTCCGAGCCCCGATCGCTCCACGCGCCGTCTCCGGAGCCCCGATCGGTCCACGCGCCGTCTCCGAGCCCCCATCGATCCAAGCGCCGTGTCCTGAGCCCCGATCGGACCAAGCGCCGTCTCCTGAGCCCCGAACGTTCTACCCGCCTTCTCCTAAGCCACGACCGGTCCACGCGTTGTCTCCGAGCACCGATTGGTTCACGCACCGTCTCCTGAGCCCCGATCGGTCCACGCGCCGTTTCCGAGCCCCGATCGATCCACGCTCTGTCTCCTGAGCCGCGATCGGTCCACGCGTCGTCTTCGAGCACCGATCGATCCACGCGCCGTCTCCTGAGCCCCGATCGTTCCACGCGCCTTCTCCTAAGCCACGATCGGTCCATGCGCCGTGTCCGAGCGCCGATTGGTTCACGCGCCATCTCCTGAGCCCCGATCGGTCCACGCGTCGTCTCCGAGCTCCGATCGGTCCATGCGCCGTTTCCTGAGCCCCGATCGGTCCATACGTCGTCTTCGAAACCCCGATGCCTCCACGCGCCGACTCCAAGCCACGATCGGTCCAGGCGCCGCTTCACCAGCCCCGATCGGTCCACGCGCCGTCTCCTACGCCCCGATCGCTCCACGCACCGTCTCCTACTCCCCAATCGGTTCACACGCCGCCTCCGAAGGTCCGTTAGATCCACGCGAGTCTCCTAAGCCCCGACCGGTCCACGCGCTATCTCCTGAGCCCCGATCGGTCCACGAGTCGTCTCCTAAGCCCTGATCGGTCCACGTGCCGTCTCCGAGCCCCGATGGGTCCACGCGCCGCCTCCTGACCTCCGATCGGTCGACGCGTCGTCTCCTGAGCCCCCATCGTTCCCCGCGCCGTCTCCGAGCCCCGATCGGTCCACGCGCTGTCTCCGAGCCCCGATCGGTCCACGCGCTGTCTCCGAGCCCCGATCGGTCCACGCGTCGGCTCCTAAGCCCCGATCGGTCCACGCGCCGTCTCCTGAGCCCCGATCGGTCCACGCGCCGTTTCCGAGCCCCGATCGGTCCATGCTTCGTCTTCTAAGCCCCGATGCCTCCACGCGTCGTCTCCGAGCCACGATCGGTGAAGGCGCCGCTGCCTGAGCCCCGATCGATCCACACGTCGTCTTCTTAGCCCAGATGCCTCCTCGCGCCGTCTCCGAACCACGATCGGTCCAGGCGCCGCTTCCTGAGCGCCAATCCGTCCACGGATTTTCTCCTAAGCCCCGATAGGAACATGCGTCGTCTCCTAAGCCCCGATCGGTCCACGCGTCGTCCCCGAATCCCCGATCCGTACACGCGTCATCTCCTAAGCCCCGATCGGTCTACGCGCCGTCTCCGAGCCCTGATCGGTCCACGCACCGTCTCCTGATCCCCATCGGTCCACACGGCGCCCCCGGAGCCCCGATCGGTCCACGGCCCATCTCCTGCTCCCCAATCGGTCCACGCGCCGTCTCCGGAGCCCCGATCGATCCACACGAATCTCCTGAGCTCCGGTCGGTCCACGCGCCGTCTCCTGAGCCCCGATCGGTCCACGCGCCGTATCCTCAGCCTCGATCGGTCCACGCGCCGTCTCTGATCGCTGATAACTTCACGCGCCGTCTCCTGAGGACCGATCGGTCGACGCGTCGTCTCCTAAGCCCCGCTCGGCTAACGCGTCGTTTCCGAGCCCCGATCGATCTACGCGTCGTCTCCTGAGCCCCAATTAGTCCACGCGCCGTCTCCTAAGCCCCGATCCGTCCACGGGCCGTGTCCGAGCTCCGGTCGGTCCACGCGCCGTCTCCAAGCCTCGATCCGTACACGCGTCGTCTCCGAGCCCCGATCGATCCACGCGCCATCGCCGAGCCCCGATCGGTCCACCCATCGTCTCTTAAGCCCCAATCGGTCCACGCGCCGTCTCCGAGCGCCGATCGGTTCACGCTCCGTCTCCTGAGCCCCGATCGTTCCACGCGCCGTCTCCGAGCTCCGATCGGCCCACGCGCCGTCTCCTAAGCCCCGATCGGTCGAAGCGCCTTCTCCTAAGCCCCGATCGGTCCACGGGCCGTCTCCGAGCGCGGATCGGTCCACGCGCCGTCTCCGAACCCCGATCGGTCCACGCATCGTCTCCTAAGCCCCGATCGGTTAACGCGCCGACTCGGAGCCCCGATCGTTCCACGCGCCGTCTCCGAGCCCCGATCGTTCCACGCGCCTTCTCCTAAGCCACGATCGGTCAGCGCCGTCTCCGAGCGCCGATCGGTGCACGCGCCGTCGCACATGCCGCGATCGGTCCACGCGCGGCCTCCTGAGCCCCGGTTGGTTCACGCGCCGTATCCGAGCCCCAATCGGTCCACGCACCGTCTCCTGAGCCCCGATCGGTCCACGCGCCGTCGCCGAGCCCCGATCGGTCCAGGCGTATCCTCCTGAGCCCCGATCGGTCCACGCGCCTTCTCCGTGCGCCGATCGGTTCACGCGCCGTCTCCTGAGCCCCGATCGCTCCACGCCCCGTCTCCGAGCCCCGATCGGTCCACGCGCCGTCTCCTGAGCCCGGATCGGTCCACGCGCCGTCGCCGAACCCCAATTGGTCCTCGCGCAACCGTCTGAGCCCCGATTGGTCCACGCGCTGTTTCCGAGCCCCGATCGGTCCACGCGTCGTATCCGAACCCCGATCGGTCCACGCGCCGTCGCCGAGCCATGATCGGTCCACGCGCGGCCTCCTGAGCCCCGGTTGCTTCACGCGCCGTATCCGAGCCCCCATCGGTCCACGCGTCGTCTCCGAGCCCCGATCGGTCCACGCGCCGTCTCCGAGCGCCGGTCGGTTCACGCGCCGTCTCCTGAGCCCCGATCGTTCCCCGCACCATCTCCGAGCCACGATCGATCCACGCGCCGTCTCCTAAGCCCCGATCGGTCCACGCGCCTTCTCCTAAGCCCCGATCGGTCCACGTGCCGTCTCCGAGCCTCGACCGGTCCACGCGCCGTCTCCTGAGCCCCGATCGTTCCACGCGCCGTCTCCTAAGCTGCGATCCGTCCACGCGTCGTCTCCGAGCCCCGATCGGTCCACGCGCCGTCGCCGAGCCTCCATCGGTCCACGCGCGGCCTTCTGAGCCCCGATCGGTTCACGCGCCGGCTCCGAGCCCGATCGGTCCACGCATCGTCTCCTAAGCCCCGATCAGTTAACGTGCCGTCTCCGAGCCCCGATCGGTCCACGCGCCGTCGCGGAACCCCAATTGGTCCACGCGCAAGCGCCTGAGCCCCAGTCGGTCCACGCGCCGTTTCCTGGGCCCCGATCGGTCCACGCGCCGTCGCCGAGCCCCGATCGGTCCAGGCGTATCCTCCTGAGCCCCGGTCGGTCCACGCGCCGTCTCCGAGCCCCGATCGATCCACGCATCGTATCCTAAGCCCCGATCGGTTAACGCGCCGACTCGGAGCCCCGATCGTTCCACGCGCCGTCTCCTGAGCCCCGGTCGGTTCACGCGCCGTCTCCGATCCCGTTCGGTCCACGCATCGTCTCCTAAGCCCCTATCGGTTAACGCGCCGTCTCCGAGCCCCGATCGGTCCACGCGCAACCGCCTGCGCCCCAGTCGGTCCACGCGCGGTCTCCGAGCCCCGATCGGTCCACGCGTCGTCTCCGAGCCCCGGTCGGTCCACGCGCCGTCTCCGAGCCCCGATCGGTTCACGCATCGTCTCCTAAGCCCCGATCGGTTAACGTGCCGTCTCCGAGCCGCGATCGGTCCACGCGCCGTCGCCGAACCCCAATTGGTCTACGCGCAACCGCCTGAGCCCCAGTCGGTCCACGCGTTGTCTCCGAGCTCCAATCGGTCCACGCGCCGTTTCCTGAGCCCCGAACGGTCCATACGTCGTCTTCTAAGCCCCGATGCCTCCACGCACCGTCTCCGAGCCAGATCGGTTCAGGCGCCGCTTCCCGAGCTCCGACCCGTCCACGGGCCGTCTCCTGAGCCCCGATTGCTCCACGGGCCGTTTCCTGAGCCCCGATCGTTCCACACGCCGTCTCCGAGCTCCGATCGGCCCACGCATCGTCTCCTAAGCTCCAATCGGTTAACGCGCCGTCTCCTGAGCCCCGATCGTTCTACGCGCCGTCTCCGAGCCCCGATCCGTCCACGCGCAGTCGCCGAGCCCCGATCGGTTCACGCACGGTCTCCTGAGCCCCAGTCGGTACACGCGCTGTCTCCGAGCCCTGATGGGTCCACGCATCGTCTCCTAAGCCCCGCTCGGTTAACGCGTCGTTTCGGAGCCCCGATCGGTCTACGCGCCGTCTTCTGAGCCCCGATCGGTCCAGGCATCGTCTCCTAAGCCCCGGACGGTCCACCCGCCGTTTCCGAGCCCCGATCGCTCCACGCGCCGTCTCCTGAGCCCCGATCGGTCCACGCATCGTCTCCTAAGCCCCGATCCGTCGCCGCGTCGTGTCCTGAGCCCCGATCAATTGACGCGTCATCTCCTGAGCCCCGATCGCTCCTCGCGCCGTCTCCTGAACCCCGATCATTCCACGCGCCTTCTCCTAAGCCACGATCGGTCCACGCGCCGTCTCCGAGCCCCAGTCGGTCCACGCGCTGTCTCCGAGCACCGATCGGTCTACGCGTCGTCTCCGAGCCCCGATCGGTCCACGCGCCGTCTCCTAAGCCCCGTTCGGTCCAAGCGCCTTCTCCTAAACCCCGGTCGGTCCACACACCGTGCCCGATCCCCGATCGGTCCGCGCTTCGTCTCCTGAGCCCGGATCGTTCCACGCGTCGTCTACTGATTCCCGATCCTTAAACGCGTCGTCTCCGAGCCTCGATCGGTCCACACGCCGTGTCCGATCCCCGATCGGTCCGCGTACCGCATTCTGAGTCGCGGTCCGTCCACGCGCCGTCTCCGAGCACCGATCGGTCGACGCGCCGTCTTCTAAGCCCAGATGCCTCCTCGCGCCGTCTCCGAGCCATGATGGGTCCAGGCGCCGCTTCCTGAGCCCCGGTCGGTCCACGCGTTGTCTCCTAAGCTCCGTTCGGTCCACGCGCCGTCTCCTAAGCCCCGATCATTCCACGCGCCGTCTCCGAGCCCCGATCGGTCCACGCGCCGTCTCCGGAGCCCCGATCGGTCCATGCGTTGTCTCCTAAGACCCGATCGGTCCACGCGTCGTCTCCTAAGCGCCGATCCGTCGACGCGTCGTCTCCTGAGCCCCGATCGATCCACGCGTCTTCTCCTGAGCCCCGACCGCTCCACCCGTCGTCTCCGAGCTCCGATCGGTCCAGGTGCCGTTTCCGAGCCCCGATTGGTGCATGCGTCGTCTTCGAAGCCCCGATGCCTCCACGCGCCGTCTCCGAGCCACGATCGGTGCAGGCACCGCTTCCTGAGCCCCGATCGGTCCACGCGCTGTCTCCTGAGCCCCGATCCATCCACGCGCAGTCGCCGAGCCGCGATCGGTCCACGCGCGGTCTACTGAGCTCCGGTCGGTCCACACGCCGCGGCGAACCCCAATTGGTCCACGCGCAACCTCTCGAGCCCCAGTCAGTAAACGCGCTGTCTCCGAGCCCCGATCGGTCCACGTATGTTCTCCTAAGCCCCAATTAGTCCACGCGCCCTCTCCTAAGCTCCGATCTGCCCACGGGCCGTCTCCGAGCTCCGATCGGTCCACGCGCCGTCTCCAAACCTCGATCCGTACACGCGTCGTCTCCGAGCCCCGATGGGTCCACGCGCCATCGCCGAACCCCGATCGGTCCACGCGCCGTCTCCTGAGCTCCGAACGGTCCACACCCCTTGTCCTGAGCCCCGCTCGGTCCATGCGTCGTCTTCTTAGCCCCGATCGGTTAACGCACCGTCTCCCCGCCCCGATCGGTCCACGCGCCGTCTCCTGAGCCCCGATACGTCGACGCGCAGTCGCCGAGCCCCGATCAGTCCACGCGCGGCCTCCTGAGCCCCGGTCGGTTCACGCGCCATCTCCCCACCCCGATCGGTCCACGCGCCGTCTCCTGAGCCCTGATCCGTCCACGCGCGGCGTCGAGCCGCGATCGGTCCACGCGCGGCCTCCTGAGCCCCAATGGGCCCACGCGTCGACTCCTAAGCCCCGATCGGTTCACGCGCCGTATCCGAGCCCCAATCGGTCCACGCGCCGTCTCCTAAGCTCCAATCGGTCCACGCGCCATCTCCTGAGCCCCGATACGTCGACGCGCAGTCGCCGAGCCCCGATCGGTCCACGCGCTGTCTCCTGAGCCCCGATAGGTACACGCGTCGTCTCCTACACCCCGAACGGTCCACGCGTTGTCTCCTAAGCCCCGATCAGTCCACGCGCCGTCTCCGAGCCCCGATGGGTCCACGTTCTGTCTCCTGATCCCCATGGGTCCACGAGGCGCCTCCGGAGCCCCGATCGATCCACGCGAGGATCCTGAGCCCCGATCGATCCACGCATCGTCTCCTAAGCCCCAATCGGTTAACGCGCCGTCTCCGAGCCCCAATCGGTCCACGCGCCGTCTCCTGAACCCCGATCGTTCCACGCGCCTTCTCCTAAGCCACGATCGGTCAGCGCCGTCTCCGAGCGCCGATCGGTGTACGCGCCGTCGCACGAGCCGCGATCGGTCCACGCGCGGCCTCCTGAGCCCCGGATGCTTCACGCGCCGTATCCGAGGCCCAATCGGTCCACGCACCGTCTCCTGAGCCCGGATCGGTCCACGCGTCGGCTCCTAAGCCCCGATCGGTCCGCGCGTCGTCTCCTAAGCCCCGATCCGTCGTCGCGTCGTCTCCTGAGCCCCGATCGATCCACGCGTCTTCTCCTGAGCCCCGACCGCTCCACGCGTCGTCTCCGAGCTCCGATCGGTGCAGGCGCCGCTTCGTGAACCCCGATCGGTCCACGCGCTGTCTCCTGAGCCCCGATCCATCCACGCGCAGTCGCCGAGCCCCGATCGGTCTACGCGCCATCGCCGAACCCCGATCGGTAAACGCGCTGTCTCCGATCCCCGATCGGTCCAAGCGCCGTCTCCAAGCCTCGATCCGTACACGCGTCGTCTCCGAGCCCCGATCGCTCCACGCGCCATCGCCGAACCCCGATCGGTCCACGCGCCGTCTCCTGAGCCGGGATCGGTCGACGCGTCGTCTCCTAAGCCCCGACCGGTTCATGCGCCGTCTCCTGTGCACCGATCGAATCACGGGCCGTCTCCTAAGCCCCGATCGGTCCACACGTCGCCTCCTAAGCCCCAATCGGTCAACGCGTCGTCTCCTAAGCCCCGATCCGTCGCCGCGTCGTCTCCTGAGCCCCGATCAATTGACGCGTCTTCTCCTGTGCCCCGATCGCTCCTCGCGCCGTCTCCTGTGCCCCGCTCGGTCCATGCGTCGTCTTCTTAGCCCCGATGCCACCACGCGCCGTATCCTAAGCCCCGATCTGCCCACGGGCCGTTTCCGAGCTCCGATCGGTCCACGCGCCGTCTCCTAAGCCCCGATACGTCCACATGCCGTATCCGAGCCCCGATCGGTCCGCGTGACGCATTCTAAGTCACGGTCTGTCCGCGCGCCGTCCCCGAGCACCGATCGGTCCACGCGCCGTCTCCTGAGCCCCGATCGGTCCACGCGTCGTCTCCTAAGCCCCGATCGGTTAACGCGCCGTCTCCGAGCCCCGATGGGTCCACGCGCCGCCTCCTAAGCCCCGATCGGTCCACGCGTCGTCTCCTAAGCCCCGATCGGTCGACGGGTCGTCTCCTAAGCCCCGATCGGTCAACGCGTCGTCTCCTAAGCCCCGATCCGTCGCCGCGTCGTCTCCTGAGCCCCGATCAATTGACGCGTCTTCTCCTGTGCCCCGATCGCTCCACGCGCCGTCTCCTGAGCGCCGATCGGTCCACGCGTCGTCTCCGAGCACCGTTCGGTCCACGCGCCGTTTCCTGGGCCCCGATCGGTCCATCCGTCGTCTTTTAAGCCCCGATACCTCCACGCGCCGTCGCCGAGCCTCGATCGGTCCACGCGCGGCCTCCTAAGCCCCGATCGGTTAACGCGCCGTCTCCGAGCCCCGATCAGTCCACGCGCCGTCTCCTGAGCCCCGGTCGGTTCATGCGCCGTCTCCGAGCCCCGATCAGTCCACGCGCCGTCGCCGAGCTATGATCGGTCCACGCGCGGCCTCCTGAGCCCCGATCGGTCCACGCGCCGTCGCCGAGCCGCGATCGGTCCACGCGCGGCCTCCTGAGGCCCGATTGGTTCACGCGCCGTATCCGAGCCCCAATCGGTCCACGCGCCGTCTCCTGAGCCCCGATCGGTCCACGCGCGGCCTCCTGAGCCCCGATCGGTCCACGCGCCGTCGCCGAACCGCGATCGGTCCACGCGCCGTCTCCGAGCCACGATCGGTCCGTGCGCCGCTTCCACAGCCCTATCGGTCCACGCGTCCTCTCCTGATCTCCTATTAGTCCACGCGCCGTCTCCTAAGCCCCGATCGTTCCACGTGCCATCTCCGCGCGCCGATCGTTTCACGCGCCGTCTCCTGAGCCCCGATCGGTCCACGCGTCGTTCCCGAAGCTCCGATCCATCAACGCGCAGTCTCCTGAGCCCCGATCGGTCCACGCATCGCCTCCTGACCCCGGACGGTCCAGGCGCCGTCTCCAAACCCCGAGCGGTCGACGCGCCGTCTCCGAGCCCCGATCGGTCCACGCGCCCTCGCCGAACCCCAATTGGTCCACGCGCAACCGCCTGAGCCCCAATCGGTTCACGCGAGTCTCCTAAGCCCCGACCGGTCCACGCGCCGTCTCCTGAGCCCCGATCGGTCCACGCGTCGTCTCCTAAGCCTCGATCGCTCCTCGCGCCGTCTCCTGAACCCCGCTCGGTCGATGCGTCGTCTTCTTAACCCCGATGCCTCCACGCGCCGTCTCCGAGCCACGATCGGTCCACGCGCCGTCTCCTGAGCCCCGATCATTCCACGCGCCTTCTCCTAAGCCACGATCGGTCCACGCGCCGTCTCCCAGCCCCAGTCGGTCCACGCGCTGTCTCCGAGCACCGATTGGTCTACGCGTCGTCTCCGAGCCCCGATCGGTCCACGCGCTGTCTCCGAGCACCGAACGGTTCACGCACCGTCTCCTGATCCCAATCGGTCCACGCGGCGCCTCCGGAGCCCCGATCGATCCACGCGAGTCTCCTGAGCCCCAGTCGGTCCGCGCGCCGTCTCCTGAGCCCTGATTGGTCCACGCGCCGTCTCCTGAGTCCCGATCGGTCCACGCGTCGTCTCCTAAGCCCCGATCGCTCCTCGCGCCGTCTCCTGAACCCCGCTCGGTCGATGCGTCGTCTTCTTAACCCCGATGCCTCCACGCGCCGTCTCCGAGCCACGATCGGTCCACGCGCCGTCTCCTGAGCCCCGATCATTCCACGCGCCTTCTCCTAAGCCACGATCGGTCCACGCGCCGTCTCCTGAGCCCCGATCGTTCCACGCGCCGTCTCCGAGCCCCGATCGTTCCACGCGGCGTCTCCTGAGCCCCAATCAGTCCACACGCTGTGTCGTGAGCCCCGATAGGTACACGCGTCGTCTCCTACGCCCGATCGGTCCACGCGCCGTCTCCTGAGCCCCGATCGTTCCACGCGCCGTCTCCGAGCCCCGATCGTTCCACGCGGCGTCTCCTGAGCCCCAATCAGTCCACACGCTGTGTCGTGAGCCCCGATAGGTACACGCGTCGTCTCCTACGCCCGATCGGTCCACGCGTCGTCTCCTGAGCCCCGATCGTTCCACGCGCCGTCTCCGAGCCGCGATCGGTCCACGCGCCGTCTCCTGAGCCCCGATCGGTCCACGCGCCGTCTCCGAGCCCCGAACGGTTCACGCACCGTCTCCTGATCCCAATGGGTCCACGCGGCGCCTCCGGAGCCCCGATCGATCCACGCGAGTCTCCTGAGCCCCAGTCGGTCCGCGCGCCGTCTCCTGAGCCCTGATTGGTCGACGCGTCGTCTCCTGAGCCCTGATCGATCCACGCGTCGTCTCCTGAGCTCCGATCGCGCCACACGCCGTTTCCTGAGCCCCGATCGGTCCACGCGTCGTCTTCAACGCCCCGATGCCTCCACGCGCCGTCTCCGAGCCACGATCGGTCCGTGCGCCGCTTCCACAACCGCGATTGTTCCACGCGTCATCTCCTGATCTCCGATCGGCCCACGCATCGTCTCCTAAGCCCCGATCGGTTAACGCGCCGTCTCCCCGCCCCGATCGGTCCACGCGCCATCTCCTGAGCCCCGATACGTCCACGCGCAGTCGCCGAGCCCCAATCAGTCCACGCGCGGCCTCCTAAGCCCCGGTCGGGTCACGCGCCGTCTCCCCGCCCCGATCGGTCCACGCGCCGTCTCCTGAGCCCTGATCCGTCGCCGCGTCGTCTCCTGAGCCCCGATCAATTGACGCGTCTTCTCCTGAGCCCCGATCGCTCCTCGCGCTGTCTCCTGAGCCCCGCTCGGTCCATGCGTCGTGTTCTTAGCCCCGATGCCTCCACGCGCCGTCTCCGAGCCACGATAGGTCGAGGCGCCGCTTCCTAAGCCCCGATCGATCCACGCGCCGTCTCGTAAGCCACAATCGGTCCACGCGCCGTCTCAGAGCGCCGATCATTTCACGCGCCGTCTCCTGAGCCCCGATCGTTCCACGCGCCGTCTCCGAGCCCCGATCGGTCCACGCGGCGTCTCCTGAGCCCCGATCGGTCGACGCGTCGTCTTCTGAGCCTCGATCGATCCACGCGTCGTCTTCAAAGCCCCGATGCCTCCACGCGCCGTCTCAGAGCGCCGATCATTTCACGCGCCTTCTCCTCAGCCCCGATCGCTCCACGCTCCGTCTCCGAGCCCCGATCGGTCCACGCGCCGTCTCCTGAGCCCGGATCGGTCCACGCGCCGTCGCCGAACCCCAATTGGTCCACGCGCAACCGCGTGTGCCCCAGTCGGTCCACGCGCTGTCTCCGAGCCCAGATCGGTCCACGCGCCGTCTCCGAGCTCCGATCGGTCCACGCGCCGTCTCCTAAGCCCCGATCGGGCCAAGCGCCTTCTGCTAAGCCCCGATCGGTCCACGCGCCGTCTCCGAGCGCCGATCGGTTCACGCGCCGTCACCTGAGCCCCGATCGTTCCACGCGCCGTCTCCGAGCCCCGATCGGTCTACGCCCCGTCTCCTAAGCCCCGATCGGTCCACGCGCCTTCTCCTCATCCCCGATCGGTCCACGCGCCGTCTCGGAGCGCCGATTGGTTCACGCGCCGTCTCCTGAACCCCGATCGTTCCACGTGCCGTCTCCGAGCCCCGGTTGGTGCACGCGCCGTCTCCTGAGCACCGATCGTTCGACACGCCGCCTCCTAAACTCCGATCTGTCCAGGCGTCGTCTCCTAAGCCCCGACCGGTCCACGCGCCGTCTCCTGAGCCCCGTTCGGCCCACGTACCGTCTCCTAGCCCCGATCGGTTCACGCATCGTCTCCTAACCCCCGATCGGTTAACGCGCGGCCTCCTGAGCCCCGATCGGTCCACGCGCCGTCACCGAGCCGCGATCGGTCCACGCGCGGCCTCCTGAGCCCCGGTTGGTTTACGCACCGTCTCCTGATCCCCATCGGTCCACGCGGCGCCTCCGGAGCCCCGATCGGTCCAGGCGTGGCCTCCTGAGCCTCGATCAGTCCACGCGCGGCCTCCCGAGCCCCGGTCGGTTCACGCGCCGTATCCGAGCCCCGATCGGTCCACGTATCGTCTCCTAAGCCCCGATCGGTTAACATGCCGTCTCCGAGCCCCGATCGGTCCACCGCCGTCTCCTGAGCCCCGATCCGTCCACGGCCCATCTCCTGCTCCCCAATCGGTCCACGCGCCGCCTCCGGAGCCCGGATCGATCCACGCGAATCTCCTGAGCTCCGGTCCGTCCACGCGCCGTCTCCTGAGCCCCGGTCGGTCCTCGCGCCGTCTCCGAGCCCCGATCGGTCCACGTACCGTCTCCGACGCCCCGATCGGTCATCCGCCATCTCCGAGCCGCGATCGGTCCACGCACCGTCTCCTGATCCCCGATCGGTCCACGTGCCGCCTCCGGAGCCCCGATCGATCTACGCGAGTCTCCTAAGCCCCGACCCGTCCACGCGCCGTCTCCTGAGCCACGATCGGTCCAGGCGCCGACTTCTGAGTCCCGATCGGTCCACGTGTCGGCTCCTAAGCCCCGATCGGTTAACGCGCCGTCTCCGAGCCCCGATCGGTCCACGTGCCATCTCCGAGCCCCGATCGGTTCACGCATCGTCTCCTAAGCCCCGATCGGTTAACGCGCGGCCTCCTGAGCCCCGACCGGTCCACGCGCCGTCACCGAGCCGCGATCGGTCCACGCGCGGCCTCCTGAGCCCCGGTTGGTTTACGCACCGTCTCCTGATCCACATCGGTCCACGCGGCGCCTCCGGAGCCCCGATCGATCCACACGAGTCTCCTGAGCCCCGGTCGGTCCGCGCGCCGTCACCTGAGCCCCGATCGGTCCACGCATCGTCTCCTGAGCCCCGATCCCTCCACACGCCGCTTCTAGAGCCCCGATCGGTGCACGCGTCGTCTCCTGATCTCCGGTCGATCTACGCGCCGTCTCCTAAGCCCCGATCGGTCCACGCGCCTTCTCCTAAGCCCCGATCGGTCCAGGCACCGCTTCCTGAGCCCCGATCGGTTTCACGCGCCGTCTCCGAGCGCCGATCATTTCACGCGCCGTCTCCTGAGCCCCGATCATTCCACGCGCCGTCTCCGAGCCCCGATCGGTCCACGCGCCGTCGCGGAGCCCCGATCGGTCCAGGCGTGGCCTCCTGAGCCTCGATCGGTCCACGCGCGGCCTCCTGAACCCCGGTCGGATCACACGCCGTCTCCGAGCCCCGATCGATCCACGCGTCGTCTTCCAAGCCCAGATGCCTCCTCGCGCCGTCTCCGAGCCACGATCGGTCCAGGCGCTGCTTCCTGAGCCCCAATCGGTCCACGCGTTGTCTCCTAAGCCCCGATCGGTCCACGCGCCGTCTCCGAGCCCCGATCGGTTCACGCATCGTCACCTAAGCCCCGATCGGTCCAAGCGTCGTCACCGAGCCATGATCGGTCCACGCGCGGCTCCTGAGCCCCCATCGGTCCACGCGCCGTCGCCGAGCCGGGATCGGTCCACGCGCGGGCTCCTGAGCCCCGGTTGGTTCACGCGCCGTATCCGAGCCCCAATCGGTCAACGCGCCGGCTCCTGAGCCCCGATCGGTCCACGCGCCGTCGCCGAGCCGGGATCGGTCCACGCGCGGGCTCCTGAGCCCCGGTTGGTTCACGCGCCGTATCCGAGCCCCAATCGGTCAACGCGCCGTCACCTGAGCCCCGATCGGTCCACGCATCGTCTCCTGAGCCCCGATCCCTCCACACGCCGCTTCTAGAGCCCCAATCGGTCCACGCGTCGTCTCCTAATCCCCGATCCATCGCCGCGTCGTCTCCTGAGCCCCGATCAATTGACGCGTCTTCTCCTGAGCCCCGATCGTTCCTCGCGCCGTCTCCTGAGCCCCGCTCGGTCCATGCGTTGTCTTCTCAGCCCCGATGCCTCCACGCGTCGTCTCCGAGCCACGATCCGTCCAAGCGCCGCTTCCTGAGCCCCGATCGGTCGACGCGTCGTCTCCTAAGCCCCAATCGGGCCACGCGTCGTCTCCGAGCGCCGATTGGTGCACGAGCCGTCTCCTGAGCACCGATCGTTCCACATGCCGCCTCCTAAGCCCCGATCTGTCCAGGCGTCGTCTCGTAAGCCCCGACCGGTCCACGCGCCGTCTCCTGAGCCCCGTTCGGCCCACGCGCCGTCTCCTAAGCCCCGATCTGTCCACGGGCCGTCTCCGAGCCGCGATCGGTAAACGCGCCGTCACCAAGCCCCGATCCGTACACGCGTCGTCTCCGAGCCCCGATGGGTCCACGCGCCGTCGCCGAGCCTCGATCGGTCCACGCGCGGCCTCCTAAGCCCCGGTCGGTTCACGCGCCATCTCCGAGCCGCGATCGGTCCACGCGCCGTCTCCTGAGCCCCGATACGTCCACGCGCAGTCGCCGAGCCCCGATCGGTCCACGCGCGGTCTCCTGAGCCCCGATCGCTCCACGCGCCGTTTTCTGAGCACCGTTCAGTCCACGCGTCGTCTTGAAAGCCCCGATGCCTCCACGCGCCGTCTCCGAGCCACGATCGGTCCACGCGTCGTATCCGAAACCCCGATCGGTCCACGCGCCTTCTCCTAAGCCCCGATCGGTCCACGTGCCGTCTCCGAGCCTCGACCGGTCCACGCGCCGTCTCCTAAGCCCCGATCGTTCCACGCGCCGTCTCCTAAGCCGCGATCCGTCCACGGGCCGTCTCCGAGCTGCTATCGCTAAACGCGCCGTCACCAAGCCCTGATCCGTACACGCGCCGTCTCCTGAGCCCCGATCGGTCAACGCGCCGTTCCCTAAGCTCCGATCCATCCACGCGCAGTCTCCTAAGCCCCGATCGGTCCACGCGCCGTCTTCGAGCGCCGATCGGTCCACGCAACGTTTCCTAAGCCCCAATCGGTTCACGCGCCGTCTCCTGAGCCCCGATCGTTCTACGCGCCGTCTCCGAGCCCCGATCCGTCCACGCGCAGTCGCCGAGCCCCGATCGGTTCACGCGCGGTCTCCTGAGCCCCAGTCGGTACACGCTCTGTCTCCGAGCCCCGATCGGTCCACGCATCGTCTCGTAAGCCCCGCTCGGTTAACCCGTCGTTTCGGAGACCCATCAGTTCACGCGCCGTCTCCTGAGCCCCGATCGTTCTACGCGTCGTCTCCGAGCCCCGATCCGTCCACGCGCAGTCGCCGAGCCCCGATCTGTCCACGCGCCGTCTCCGAGCCCCGATCGGTTCACGGATCGTCTCCTAAGACCCGACCGGTTCACCCGCCGTCTCCTGAGCCCCGGTCGGTCCACGCGCCATCTCCGAGCCTCGGTCGATCCACGTACCGTCTCCGAAGCCCCTATCGGTCCACGCGCCGTCTGCTGAGCCCCGATCGGTCTACGCATCGTCTCCTAAGCCCCGATACGTCCACACGCCATATCCGAACCCCGATCGGTCCGCGTGACGCATTCTAAGCCCCGATCGGTCCACGCCCCGTCTCCGAGCACCTATTGGTTCACGCGCCGACTCCTGAGACTCGATCCGTCCACGCGCTGTCTCCTGAGCCCCGATCGGTCGACGCGTCCTCTGCTAAACCCCAATCGGTCCACGCCCCGTCTCCGAGCGCCGATCGGTTCACGCGCCGTCTCCTGAGTCCCGGTCCGTCCACTCACTGTCTCCTGAGCCCCGATCGGTCGACGCGTCCTCTGCTAAACCTCGATCGGTCCACGCGTCGTCTCCTGAGCCCCGATCGGTCGACGGGTCCTCTCCTAAGCCCCGATCGGTCCACGCGTCTTCTCCTGAGCTCCGATCAGTCCACGCGTCGTCTCCTAAGCCCCGATAACGTCCACACGCCGTCTCCGAGCCACGATGGGTCCCCGCGTTGCCTCCTGAGCCCCGATCGGTCCAAGCGAGTCTCCTGAGCCCCGGTCGGTCCACGCGCCGTCTCCTGAGCCCCGGTCGTTCCACGCGTCGTCTCCTAAGCCCCGATCGGTCCACGTATCGTCTCCTAAGCTCCGATCCATCGACGCGTCGTCTCCTGAGCCCCGATCAATTGACGCGTCTTCTCCTGAGCCCCGATCGCTCCTCGCGCCGTCTCCTGAGCCCCGCTCGGTCCATGTGTCGTCTTCTTAGCCCGGATGAGTCTACGCGCCGTCTCCGATCCACGACCGGTTCAGGCGCCGCTTCCTGAGCCCCGATCGGTCCACGCGCCGTCTCCTAAGCCCCAATCGGTCCACGCACCGCCTCCTGCGCCCCGATCGGTCTGCGCTCCGTCTCCTGAGCCCCGATCGGTCCACGCGCCGTCTCGTGAGCCCCGATCGGTCCACGCGCCGTCTCCTAAGCCCCAATCTGTCCACGACACGTCTCCGGGCCCCGATCGGTGCACGCGCCGTCTCCTAGCCCCCGATCGGTCCACGCCCCGTCACCGAGTGCCGATCGGTTCACGCGCCGTCTCCTGAGACCGATCCGTCCACGCGCCGTCTCCTGAGCCCCGATCGGTCGACGGGTCCTCTCCTAAGCCCCGATCGGTCCACGCGTCTTCTCCTGAGCCCCGATCAGTCCACGCGTCGTCTCCTAAGCCCCGATACATCCACACGTCGTCTCCGAGCCGCGATGGGTCCACGCGTCGCCTCCTGAGCCCCGATCGTTCCACGCGTCGTCTCCTAAGCCCCGATCGGTTCACGCGTCGTCTCCTAAGCCCCGATCCGTCGACGCGTCGTCTCCTGAGCCCCGATCAATTGACGCGTCTTCTCCTGAGCCCCGACCGCTCCTCGCGCCGTCTCCTAAGCCACAATCGGTCCACGCACCGCCTCCTGCGCCCCGATCGGTCTGCGCTCCGTCTCCGAGCCACGATCGGTTCAGGCGCCGCTTCCTGAACCCCGATCGACCCACGCGCCGTCACCTAAGCCCCAATCGGTCCACGCGCCGCCTCCTGAGCCCCGATTGGTCCACACGCCGTCTCCTGAGTCCCGATCGGTCCACGCGCGGCCTCCTATGCCCCGATCGTTCCACGCGCCGTCTCCTGAGCCCCGATCGGTCCACGCGCCGTCTCCTCAGCCCCGATCGGTCCACGCGCCGTCTCCTGAGCCCCGATCATTCCTCGTACCGTCTCCGACCCCCGATCGGTCCACGTACCGTCTCCGAAGCCCCGATCGGTCCACGCGCCGTCTCCTGAGCCCCGATCGCTCCACGCGTCGACTCCTAAGCCCCGATCGGTTCACGCGCCGTATCCGAGCCCCAATCGGTCCACGCGCCGTCTCCTAAGCACCAATCGGTCCACGCGCCGTCTCCTGAGCCCCGATACGTCGACGCGCAGTCGCCGAGCCCCGATCGGTCTACGCGCTGTCTCCTGAGCCCCGATAGGTACACGCGTCGTCTCCTACACCCCGAACGGTCCACGCGTCGTCTCCTAAGCCCCGATCAGTCCACGCGCCGTCTCCGAGCCCCGATGGGTCCACGCACTGTCTCCTGATCCCCATGGGTCCACGAGGCGCCTCCGGAGCCCCGATCGATCCACGCGAGGATCCTGAGCCCCGATCGATCCACGCATCGTCTCCTAAGCCCCAATCGGTTAACGCGCCGTCTCCGAGCCCCAATCGGTCCACGCGCCGTCTCCTGAACCCCGATCGTTCCACGCGCCTTCGCCTAAGCCACGATCGGTCAGCGCCGTCTCCGAGCGCCGATCGGTGTACGCGCCGTCGCACGAGCCGCGATCGGTCCACGCGCGGCCTCCTGAGCCCCGGTTGCTTCACGCGCCGTATCCGAGGCCCAATCGGTCCACGCACCGTCTCCTGAGCCCCGATCGCTCCACGCGCCGTCTCCGAGCCCCGATCGCTCCTCGCGCCGTCTCCTGGGCCCCGCTCGGTCCATGCGTCGTCTTCAAAGCCCCGATGCCTCCACGCGCCGTCTCCGAGCCACGATCGGTCCGTGCGCCGCTTCCACAACCCCGATCGGTCCACGCGTCATCTCCTGATCTCCGATCGGTCCACGCGCCGTCTCCTAAGCCCCGATCGGTCCACGCATCGTCTCCTAAGCCCCGATCGGTTAACGCACCGTCTCCCCGCCCCGATCAGTCCACGCGCGGCCTCCTGAGCCCCGGTCGGTTCACGCGCCGTCTCCCCGCCCCGATCGGTTCACGCGCCATCGCCGAGCCTCGATCGGTCCACGCGCGGCCTCCTTAGCCCCGGTCGGTCCACGCGCCGTCTCCGAGCCCCGATCGGTCCACGCATCGTCTCCTGAGCCCCGATCGGTTAACGCGCCGTCTCCGAGCCCCGATCAGTCCACGCGCCGTCTCCTGAGCCCCGGTCGGTTCATGCGCCGTCTCCGAGCCCCGGTCGATCCACGCGTCGTCTTGTAAGCCCAGATGCCTTCTCGCGCCGTCTCCGGCCCACGATCGGTCCAGGCGCCGCTTCGTGAGCCACGATCGGTCCACGCGCCTTCTCCGAGCCCCGATCGGTGCACGCGCCGTCTCCTGAGCCCCGATCTGTCCACGCGCCGTCTCCGAGCCGCGATCAGTTCACGGATCGTCTCCTAGGCCCCGATCGGTTAACGTGCCGTCTCCGATCCCCGATCGGTCCACGCGCGGCCTCCTTAGCCCCGGTCGGTCCACGCGCCGTTTCCTGAGCCCCGATCGATCCATGCGTCGTCTTCTAAGCCCCGATGCCTCCACGCGCCGTCTCCGAGCCAGATCGGTTCAGGCGCCGCTTCCCGAGCCCCGATCAGTCAACGCGCCGTCTCCTAAGCCCCTATCGCTCCACGGACCGTCTCCGAGCCCCGATGGGTCTACGCACCGCATCCTGAGCCGCGATCGGTCGACGCGCCGTCTCCTAAGACCCGATCGGTCCACGCGCCGTCTCCGAGCTCCGATCGGCCCACGCGCCGTCTCCTAAGCCCCGATCGGTCGACGCGTCGTTTCCTGAGCCCCGATCGATCCACGCGTCGCCTCCTGAGCCCCGGTCGGTCCACGCGCCGTCTCCTGAGCCCCGATCGGTCCACGCGTCGTCTCCTAAGCCCCGATCGGTCCACGCGTCGTCTCCTAAGCCTCGATCCGCCGACGCGTCGTCTCCTGAGCCACGATCAATTGACGCGTCTTCTCCTGAGCCCGATCGCTCCTCGCGCCGTCTCCTGAGCCCCGATCGGTCCACGCGTCGTCTCCGAGCTCCGATCGGTCCACACGCCGTTTCCTGAGCCCCGATCGGTCCATGCGTCGTCTTCTTAGCCCCGATGCCTCCACGCGCCGTCTCCGAGCCACGATCGGTCCAGGCGCCGCTTCCTGAGCCCCGATCGGTCCACGCGCCGTATCCTAAGCCCCGATCGGTCCACGCGCCGTCTCCGAGCGCCGATAAGTTCAAGCGCCGTCTCCGAGCCCCGATCGGTTAACGCGCCGTCTCCGAGCCCCGATCGGCCCACGCGCCGTCTCCTGAGCCCCGATCCGTCCACGCGCAGTCGCCGAGCACCGTTCGGACCAGGCGCCGTCTCCTGAGCCCCGATCGGTCCACACCCCTTCCCCTGAGCCCCGATCGGTCGACGCGTCGTCTCCTAAGACCCGACCGGTTCACCCGCCGTCTCCTGTGCACCGATCGATTCACGTGCCGTCTGCTAAGCCCCGATCGGTCCACACGTCGTCTCCTAAGCCCCAATCGGGCCACGCGTCGTCTCCTAAGCCCCGATCAGTCGCCGCGTCGTCTCCTGAGCCCCGATCAATTGACGCGACTTCTCCTGAGCCCCGATCGCTCCTCGCGCCGTCTCCTGAGCCCCGCTCCGTCCATGCGTCGTCTTCTAAGCCCCCATGCCTCCACGCACCGTCTCCTGAGCCCCGATCGTTCCACGTGCCGTCTCCGAGCCCCGATCGCTCCACGCGCCGTCTCCGAGCGCCGATTGGTGCACGAGCCGTCTCCTGAGCACCGATCGTTCCACATGCCGCCTCCTAAGCCCCGATCTGTCCAGGCGTCGTATCCTAAGCCCCGACCGGTCCACGCGCCGTCTCCTGAGCCCCGTTCGGCCCACGCGCCGTCTCCGAGCCCCGATCGATCCACGCGTCGTCTTGTCAGCCCAGATGCCTCCACGCGCCGTCTCCGAGCCCCGATCGGTCCACGCGCCGTCTCCTGAGCCCCGATCGGTCCACGCGTCGTCGCCTAAGCCACCATTGGTCCACGTGCCGTCTCCCAGCCCTGATCGGTCGACGCGCCGTCTCCTAATCCCCAATCTGTCCACGACCCGTCTCCGGGCCCCGATCGGTGCACGCGCCGTCTCCTAAGCCCCGATCGGACCACGCGCCGTCGCCGAACCCCAATTGGTCCACGCGAAACCGCCTGAGCCCCAGACGGTCCACGCGCTGTCTCCAAGCCCCGATCGGTCCACGCGTCGTCTCCGAGCCCCGGTCGGTTCACGCGCCGTCGCCGAGTCATGATCTGTCCACGCGCGGCCTCCTGAGACCCGATCGGTCCACGCGCCGTCTTCGAGCCCCGATCGGTCCACGCATGGTCTCCTAAGCCCCAATCGGTTAACGCGCCGTCCCCGAGCCCCGATCGGTCCACGCGCCGTCTCCTGAGCCCCGATACGTCCACGCGCAGTCGCCGAGCCCTGATCGGTCCACGCGCTGTCTCCTGAGCCCCGATAGGTACACGCGTCGTCGCCTACACCCCGATCGGTCCACGCGTCGTCTCCTAAGCCCCGATCGGTCCACGCGTCGTCTCCTAAGCCCCGATCGGTCCACGCGCTGTCTCCGAGCCCCGATCGGTCCACGCACTGTCTCCTGATCCCCATGGGTCAACGCGGCGCCTCCGGAGCCCCGATCGATCCACGCGAGGCTCCTGAGCCCCGATCGGACCACGCATCGTCTCCTAAGCCCCAATCGGTTAACGCGCCGTCTCCGAGCCAGGATCGGTCCGTGCGCCGCTTCCAGAGGCCTATCGATCCACGCGTCGTCTCCTGATCTCCGATCGGTCCACGCGCCGTCTCCTAAGCCCCGATCATTCCACGCGCCGTCTCCGAGCCCCGATCGATCCACGCCCGTCTCCTAAGCCCCGATCGGTCAACGCGCCTTCTCCTCCGCCCCGATTGGTCCACGCGCCGTTGCCGAACCCCAATTGGTCCACGCTCAACCGCCTGAGCCCCGGTTGGTCCCCGCGCTGTCTCCGAGCCCCGATCGGTCCACGCGTCGTATCCAAACCCCGATCGGTCCACGCGCCGTCGCCGAGCCATGATCGGTCCACGCGCCGTCTCCTAAGCCCAGATCGGTCCACGCGCCGTCTCCGAGCGCCGATCGGTTCACGCGCCGTCTCCTGAGCCCCGGCCGGTCCGCGCGCCGCCTCCTGAGCCCCGAACGGTCGACGCGTCGTCTCCTGAGCCCCAATCGGCCCACACGCAGTCTCGTGAGCCCCGATAGGTACACGCGCCGTCTCCTAAGCCCCGATCGGTCCACGCGTCGTCTCCTAAGCCCCGATCGGTCCACGCGCTCTCTCCGAGCCCCGATCGGTCCACGCACTGTCTCCTGATCCCCATGGGTCAACGCGGCGCCTCCGGAGCCCCGATCGATCCACGCGAGGCTCCTGAGCCCCGATCGGACCACGCATCGTCTCCTAAGCCCCAATCGGTTAACGCGCCGTCTCCGAGCCCCGATCGGTCCACGCGCCGTCGCCGAACCCCAATTGGTCCACGCGCAACCGCCTGAGCCCCAGTCGGTCCACGAACTGTCTCCGAGCCCCGATAGGTCCACGCGTCGTCTCCGAGCCCCGATCGGTCCACGCGTCGTCTCCTAAGCCCCGATCGGTCCACGCACCGTCTCCTGAGCCCCGATCGGTCCACGCGCCGTCTCCTGAGCCCCAATCGCTCCACACGCCGTTTTCTGAGCACCGTTCGGTCCACGCGTCGTCTTGAAAGCCCCGATGCCTCCACGCGCCGTCTCCGAGCCAGGATCGGTCCGTGCGCCGCTTCCAGAGGCCTATCGATCCACGCGTCGTCTCCTGATCTCCGATCGGTCCACGCGCCGTCTCCTAAGCCCCGATCATTCCACGCGCCGTCTCCGAGCCCCGATCGATCCACGCCCGTCTCCTAAGCCCCGATCGGTCAACGCGCCTTCTCCTCCGCCCCGATTGGTCCACGCGCCGTTGCCGAACCCCAATTGGTCCACGCTCAACCGCCTGAGCCCCGGTTGGTCCCCGCGCTGTCTCCGAGCCCCGATCGGTCCACGCGTCGTATCCAAACCCCGATCGGTCCACGCGCCGTCGCCGAGCCATGATCGGCCCACGCGCCGTCTCCTAAGCCCAGATCGGTCCACGCGCCGTCTCCGAGCGCCGATCGGTTCACGCGCCGTCTCCTGAGCCCCGATCGGTCCACGCGCCGTCTCCGGGCCCCGATCGGTCGACGCACCATCTCCTGCTCTCCAATCGGTCCACGCGCCGCCTCCGGAACCCCGATCGATCCACGCTAGGCACCTGAGCCCCGGCCGGTCCGCGCGCCGCCTCCTGAGCCCCGAACGGTCGACGCGTCGTCTCCTGAGCCCCAATCGGCCCACACGCAGTCTCGTGAGCCCCGATAGGTACACGCGCCGTCTCCTGAGCTCCGATCGTTCCACGCGCCGTCTCCGAGCCCCGATCGGTCCTCGCGCCGTCTCCGAGCCCCGATCAGTCCGCGCACCGTCTCCTGATCCCCATCGCTCCACGCGGCGTCTCCGGAGCCCCGATCGATCCACGCGAGTCTCCTGAGCCCCGGTCGGTCCGCGCACCGTCATCTGAGCCCCGATCCGTCGCCGCGTCGTCTCCTGAGCCCCGATCAATTGACGCGTCTTCTCCTGAGCCCCGATCGCACCTCACGCCGTCTCCTGAGCCCCGCTCGGTCCATGCGTCGTGTTCTTAGCCCCGATGCCTCCACGCGCCGTCTCCGAGCCACGATAGGTCCAGGCGCCGCGTCCTGAGCCCGGATCGATCCTCGCGCCATCTCGTAAGCCACAATCGGTCCACGCGCCGTCTCAGAGCGCCGATCATTTCACGCGCCGTCTCCTGAGCCCCGATCGTTCCACGCGCCGTCTCCTGAGCCCCGATCGTTCCACGCGCCGTCTCCTATGCCGCGATCCGTCCACGGGCCGCTCCGAGCTGCTATCGGTAAACGCGCCGTCACAAACCCCTGATCCGTAAACGCGGCGTCTCCGTGCCCCGATCGGTCCACGCGCCGTCGCCGAGCCCGATCGGTCCACGCATCGTCTCCTAAGCCCCGATCGGTTAACATGGCGTCTCCGAGCCCCGATCGGTCCACGCGCCGTCTCCTGAGCCCCGGTCAGTTCACGCGCCGTCTCCGAGCCCCGATCGACCCACGCGACGTCTTGTAAAGCCCAGATGCCTCCTCGCATCGTCTCCTAAGCCCCGATCGGTCCACGCGCCGATTCCGAGCCCCGATCGGTCCATGCGTCGTCTTCTAAGCCCCGATGCCTCCACGCGCCGTCTCCGAGCCCCGATCGATGCAGGCGCCGCTTCCTGAGCCCGGATCGGTCCACGCGTCGTCCCCTAATCCCCGATCCGTAAACTTGTCGTGTCTGAGCCTCGATCGGTCCACGCGCCGTCGCCCAGCCCCGATCGGTCCGCCCGCCATCTCCTGAGCCCCGATCCGTCCACGCGCAACCTCCTGAGCCCCAGTCGGTCCACGCGCCATCTCCTGAGCCCCGATCGGTCCACGCATCGTCTTCTAAGCCCCGATACGTCCACACGGCGTCTCTGATCCCCGATCGGTCCGCGTGCCGCATTCTAAGCCGCTGTCCGTCCATGCGCAGTCTCCGATCACCGATCGGTCCACGCGCCGTCTCCTGAGCCCCGATCGGTCCACGCGTCATCTCCTAAGCCCCGATCGGTTCACGCGCCGTCTCCGGGGCCCCGGTAGATCCACGCGAGTCTCCTAAGCCTCGATCGGTCCACGCGCCGTCGCCGAGCCCCGATCGATCCAGGCGTATCCTCCTGAGCCTCGGTCGGTCCACGCGCCATCTCCGAGCCCCGATCAGTCCACGCATCGTCTCCTAAGCCCCGATCGGTTAACGTGCCGTCTCCGAGCCCCGATGGTTCCACGCGCCGTCTCCGAGCCCTGATCGGTCCACGCGCCGTCTCCTGAGCCCGGATCGGTCCACGCGTCGTCCCCTAATCCCCGATCCGTATACTCGTCGTCTCCGAGCCTCGATCGGTCTACGCGCCGTCGCCGAGCCGCGATCGGTCCACGCGCCGTCTCCTGAAACCCGATCCGTCCACGCGCAGTCGCCGAGCCCCGATCGGTCCACGCGCGGTCTCCTGAGCCTCGGTCCGTCCACGCGCCGTCGCCGAACCCCAATTGGTCCACGCGCAACCTCCTGAGCCCCAGTCGGTCCACGCGCCATCTCCTGAGCCCCGATCGGTCCACGTATCGTCTTCTAAGCCCCGATACGTCCACACGCCGTCTCCGATCCCCGATCGGTCCGCGTGCCGCATTCTAAGCCGCGGCCCGTCCACGCGCTGTCTGCGAGCACCGCTCAGTCCACGCGCCGTCTCCTGAGCACCGTTCGGTCCACGCGTCGTCTTCAAAGCCCAGATGCCTCCACGCGCCGTCTCCGAGCCACGATCGGTCCGTGGGCCGCTTCCAGAGCACTATCAATCCACGCGTCGTCTCCTTATCTCCGATCGGTCCACGCGCTGTCTCGGAGCGCCGATCGGTTCACGCGCCGTCTCCTGAGCCCCGATCGGTCCACGCGGCGCCTCCGGAGCTCCGATCGATCCACACGAGTCTCCTGAGCCCCGGTCGGTCCGCCCGCCGTCTCCTGAGCCCCGATCGGCCAACGCGCCGTCTCCTGAGCGCCGATCCGTCCACGCGCCGTCTCCTGAGCCCCGATCGTCCAACGCGCCGTCTCCGAGCACTGATCGGTCCACGCGCCGTCTCCTGAGCCCCGATCGGTCCACGCGCCGTCTCCAAAGCCCTGATCGGTCCACGTGCCGTCTCCGAGCCCCGATCGGTCCACGCGCCGTCTCCTGAACCCCGATACGTCCACACGCAGTCGCCGAGCCCCGATCGGTCCACGCGCCGTCGCCGAGCCTCGATCGGTCCACGCGCGGCCTCCTAAGCCCCGACCGGTTCACGCGCCGTCTCGTAAGCCCCAATCGGTCCACGCGCCGTCTCAGAGCGCCGTTCATTTCACGCGCCGTGTCCTGAGCCCCGATCGTTCCACGCGCCGTCTCCAAGCCGCGATCGGTCCACGCGCCATCTCCTGAGGCCTAATCGGTCCACACGCTGTCTCGTGAACTCCGATAGGTACACGCGTCGTCTCCTACGCCCCGATCGGTCCACGCGCCGTCTCCGAGCACCGATTGGTCCACGCGCCGTCGCCCGAACCCCAATTGGTCGACGCGCCGTCGCCCGAACCCCAATTGGTCCACGAGCAACCTCCTGAGCTCCAGTCGGTCCACGCGCAGTTGCCGAGCCCCGATCGATCCCCGCATCGTCTCGTAAGCCCCGATCGGTTGACGCGTCATTTACGTGCCCCGATCGGTCTACGCGCCGTCTCCTGAGCCCCGATCAGTCCACGCGCAGTCGCCGAGCCCCGGTCGGTCCAGGCGCCGTCTCCTGAGCCCCGATCGGTCCACACCCCTTCCCCTGAGCCCCGATCGGTCGACGCGTCGTCTCCTAAGACCCGACCGGTTCACCCGCCATCTCCTGTGCACCGATCGATTCACGTGCCGTCTCCTAAGCCCCGATCGGTCCACACGCCGTCTCCTAAGCCCCAATCGGGCCACGCGTTGTCTCCTAAGCCCCGATCCGTCGCCGCGTCGTCTCCTGAGCCAAGATCAATTGACGCGACTTCTCCTGAGCCCCGATCGCTCCTCGCGCCGTCTCCTGAGCCCCGCTCGGTCCATGCGTCGTCTTCTAAGCCCCCATGCCTCCACGCACCATCTCCTGAGCCCCGATCGTTCCACGTGCCGTCTCCGATCCCCGATCGCTCCACGCGCCGTCTCCGAGCCCCGATCGGTCCACGCGCCGTCACCTGAGCCCCGATCGTTCCACGCCCCGTCTCCGAGCCCCGATCGGTCCACGCGCCGTCTCCTAAGCCCCGATCGGTCCACGCGCCTTCTCCTCATCCCCGATCGGTCCACGCGCCGTCTCGGAGCGCCGATTGGTTCACGCGCAGTCTCCTGAGCCCTGATCGCTCCACGCGCCGTCTCCTGAGCCCCGATCGTTCCACGCGCCTTCTCCTAAGCCCCGATCGATCCACGCGAGTCTCCTGAGCCCCGGTCGGTCCGCGCACCGTCATCTGAGCCCCGATCGGTCGACGCGTCGTCTCCGAGACTCGATCGGTCCACGCCCCGTCGCCGAGCCCCGATCGGTCCAGGCGTGGCCTCCTGAGCCGCGGTCGGTCCACGCGCCGTTTCCTGAGCCCCGATCGGTCCACGCGTCGTCTTCTAAGCCCAGATGCCTCCTTGCGCCGTCTCCCCACCACGATCGGTGCAGGCGCCGCTTCCTGAGCCCCGATCGGTCCACGCGTCGTCTCCTGAGCCCCGATCGGTCCACGCGCCGTCTCCTGAGCCCCGATCGGTCCACGCGCCGTCGCCGAACCCCAATTGGTCGACGCGAAACCGCCTGAGCCCCAGTCGGTCCACGCGCTGTCTCCTGAGCCCCGATCTGTCCACGCGCCGTCTCCGAGCCCCGATCGGTCCACGCGCCGTCTCCGAGCGCCGATCGGTTCACACGCCGTCTCCTGAGCCCCGATCGTTCCACGCGCCGTCTCCGAGCTCCGATCGGCCCACGCGCCGTCTCCTCATCCCCGATCGGTCCACGCGCCGTCTCGGAGCGCCGATTGGTTCACGCGCCGCTTCCTGAGCCCCGATCGGTCCACGCGTTTTGTCCTAAGCCCCGATCGGTCCACGCGTCGTCTCCTCAGCCCCGATCGGTCGACGCGTCGTCTCCTGAGCCCCGATCGATCCACGCGCCGTCTCCTGAGCCCCGATCGTTCCACGCATCGTCTCCGAACCCCGATGGGTCCACGCGTCGTCTCCTAAGACCCGATCGGTCCACGTATCGTCTCCTAAGCCCCGATCGGTCCACACGCCGTCTCCGAGCCCCGATGGGTCCACGCGTCGCCTCCTGAGCCCCGGTCGGTCCACGCGCCGTCTCCTGAGCCCCGATCGGTCCACGCGTCGTCTTCTAAGCCCCGATCGGTCCACGCGTCGTCTCCTAAGCCCCGATCGGTCCACGCGCCGTCTCCGAGCGCCGATAACTTTACGCGCCGTCTCCTGAGCCCCGATCGTTCGACGCGCCGTCTCCGAGGCCCGATCGATCCACGCGCCGTCTCCTGAGGCCAAATCGGTCCACACGCTGTCTCGTGAGCCCCGATAGGTACACGCGTCGTCTCCTACGCCCCGATCGGTCCACGCGTAGTCTCCTAAGCCCCGCTCGGTTAACGCGTCGTTTCCGAGCCCCGATCGGTCCACGCGTCGTCTCCTGAGCCCCAATTAGTCCATGCGCCGTCTCCTAAGCCCCGATCCGTCCACGGGCCGTGTCCGAGCTCCGATCGGTCCATGCGCCGTCTCCTAAGCCCCGATCCGTCCACGCGCCGTCTCCGAGCTCCGATCGGCCCACGCGCCTTCTCCTAAGCCCCGATCGGTCCAAGCGCCGTCGCCGAACCCCAATTGGTCCACGCGAAACCGCCTGAGCCCCAGTCGGTCCACGCGCTGTCTCCGAGCCCCGATCGGTCCACGCGTCGTCTCCGAGCCCCGATCGGTCTACGCGCCGTCGCCGAGTCATGATCTGTCCACGCGCGGCCTCCTGAGACCCGATCGGTCCACGCGCCGCTTCGAGCCCCGATCGGTCCACGCATGGTCTCCTAACCCCAATCGGTTAACGCGCCGTCCCCGAGCCCCGATCGGTCCACGCGCCGTCTCCTGAGCCCCGATACGTCCACGCGCAGTCGCCGAGCCCTGATCGGTCCACGCGCTGTCTCCTGAGCCCCGATAGGTACACGCGTCGTCGCCTACACCCCAATCGGTCCACGCGCCGTCTCCGAGCCCCGATCGGTCCACGCACTGTCTCCTGATCCCCATGGGTCCACGCGGCGCCTCCGGGGCCCCGATCGATCCACGCGAGGCTCCTAAGCCCCGGTCGGTACACGCGCCGTCTCCTGAGCCCCGATCGGTCCACGCGTCGTCTTCTAAGCCCCGATCGGTCCACACGCCGTCTCCGAGCCCCGATGGGTCCACGCGTCGCCTCCTGAGCCCCGGTCGGTCCACGCGCCGTCTCCTGAGCCCCGATCGGTCCACGCGTCGTCTTCTAAGCCCCGATCGGTCCACGCGTCGTCTCCTAAGCCCCGATCGGTCCACGCGCCGTCTCCGAGCGCCGATAACTTTACGCGCCGTCTCCTGAGCCCCGATCGTTCCACGCGCCGTCTCCGAGCCCCGATCGATCCACGCGCCGTCTCCTGAGCCCAAATCGGTCCACACGCTGTCTCGTGAGCCCCGATAAGTACACGCGTCGTCTCCTACGCCCCGAGCAGTCCACGCGTAGTCTCCTAAGCCCCGCTCGGTTAACGCGTCGTTTCCGAGCCCCGATCGGTCCACGCGTCGTCTCCTGAGCCCCAATTAGTCCATGCGCCGTCTCCTAAGCCCTGATCGGTCCACGCGCCATCGCCGAGACCTGATTGGTCCACGCGCCATCGCCGAGCCCCGATCGGTCCACGCGCCGTCTCCTGAGCCCCGATCTGTCCACACCCCTTCTCCTGTGCCCCGATCTGTCGACGCGTCGTCTCCTAAGCCCCGACCGGTGCACGCGCCGTCTCCTAAGCCCTGCTCGGTTAACGCGTCGTTTCCGAGCCCCGATCGGTCCACGCGTCGTCTCCTGAGCCCCAATTAGTCCACGCGCCGTCTCCTAAGCCCTGATCCGTCCACGGGCCGTGTCCAAGCTCCGATCGGTTCACGCGCCGTCTCCAAACCTCGATCCGTACACGTGTCGTCTCCGAGCCCTGATCGGTCCACGCGCCATCGCCGAGCCCCGATCGGTCCACGCGCCCTCTCCGAGCGCCGATCATTTCACGCGCCGTCTCCTGAGCCCCGATCGGTCCACACCCCTTCTCCTGAGCCCCGATCGATTCACGTGCCGTCTCCTAAGCCCCGATCGGTTCACCCGTCGTATCTTAAGTCCCAATCGGTCCACGCGCCCTCTCCGAGCGCCGATCATTTCACGCGCCGTCTCCTGAGCCCCGGTCGGTCCGCGCGCCGTCACCTGAGCCCCGATCGGTGCACGCGCCGTCTCCTGAGCCCCGATCGTTCCACGCGTCGTCTCCTGAGCCCCGATCGGTCCACGCGCCGTCTTCTGAGCCCCGATCGGTCCACGCGCCGTCGCCGAACCCCAATTGGTCCTCGCGAAACCGCCTGAGCCCCAATCTGTCCACGCGCCGTCTCTGAGCGCCGATTGGTTCACGCGCAGCCTCCTGAGCCCTGATCCGTCCACGCGCGGCGTCGCGCCGCGATCGGTCCACGCGCGGCCTCTTGAGCCCCAATCGGTCCACGAGTCGTCTCCTAAGCCCCGATCGGCCCACGCGCCGTCTCCGAGCTCCGATCGGTCCACGCATCATCTCCTGCTCTCCAATCGGTCCACGCGCCGCCTCCGGAGCCCCGATCGATCCACGCGAATATTCTGAGCTCCGGTCGGTCCACGCACCGCCTCCTGATCCCCCTCGGTCCAGGCGGCGCCTCCGGAGCCCCGAACAGTCGACGCGTCGTCTCCTGAGGCCCGATCGATCCACGCTAGGCTCCTGAGCCCCGGCCGGTCCGCGCGCCGTCTCCTGAGCCCCGAACGGTCGACGCGTCGTCTCCTGAGCCCCGATCGATCGACGCGCCGTCTCCTGAGCCCCGATCGTTCCACACGCCGCCTCCTAAGCCCCGATCGGTCCAGGCGTCGTCTCCTAAGCCCCGACCGGACCACGCGCCGTCTCCTGAGCCCCGATCGGTCCACGCGCCGTCTCCTAAGCCCCGATCTGTCCACGGGCCGTCTCCGAGCCACGATCGGTAAAGCCGCCGTCATCAAGCCCCGATCCGTACTCGCGTCGTCTCCGAGCCCCGATGGGTCCACTCGCCGTCTCCGAGCCCCGATCGGTTCACGCATCGTCTCCTAAGCCCCGATCGGTTAACGCGCCGTCTCCGATCCGCGATCGGTCCACGCGCCGTCGCCGAACCCCAATTGGTCCACGCGCAACCGCCTGAGCCCCAGTCGGTCCACGCGTCGTCTCCGAGCCCCGATCGATCCACGCGTCTTCTTGTAAACCCAGATGCCTCTTCGCATCGTCTCCTAAGCCCCGATCGGTTAACGCGCCGTCTCCGAGCCCCGATCGGTCCACGCGCCGTCGCCGAACCCCAATTGGTCCACGCGGAACCACCTGAGCCCCAGTCGGTCCACGCGCGGCCTCCTGAGCCCCGATCAGTCCACGCGCTGTCTCCGAGCCCCGATCGGTCCACACGTTGTCGCCTTAGCCCCGATCGGTCCACGCGCCGTCTCCGAGCGCCCAGCCGTCCACGCGCCGTCGCCGAACCCCAATTGGTCCACGCGCAACCGCCTGAGCCCCAGTCGGTCCACGCGCTGTCTCCGAGCCCCGATCTGTCCACGCGCCGTTGCGCGAACTATGATCGGTCCACGCGCGGTCTCCTGAGCCCCGATCGGTCCACGCGCCGTCGCCGATCCACGATCGGTCCGTGCGCCGCTTCCAGAGCCCTATCGGTCCACGCATCGTCTCCTGATCTCCGATCGGTCCACGCGCCGTCTCCTAAGCCTCGATCGGTCCACGCGCCGTCTCCAAGCGCCGATCGGTTCACGCGCCGTCTCCTGAGCCCCGATCATTCCACGCGCCGTCTCCGAGCCCTAATCGGTCCACGCTCGTCTCCTGAGCCCCGATCGGTCCACGCGCCGTCTCCAAGCCCCGATCGGTCCATGCATCGTTTCCGAAGCCCCGATCGGTTAACGCGCTGTCTCCGAGCGCCGATCGGTCCACGCGCCGTCGCCGAACCCCAAATGGTCCACGCGCAACCGCCTGAGCCCCGATCGGTCCACGCGTCGTCTCCGAGCACCGATCGGTCCACGCACCGTCGCCCAGCCATGATCGGTCCACCCGCGGCCTCCTGAGCCCCGATCGGTCCACGCGCCGCCGCCGAGCCGCGATCGGTCCACGCGCGGCCTCCTGAGCCCCGATCGGTCCATGCGCCGTCACCGAGCCGCGATCGGTCCACGCGCGACCTCCTGAGCCCCGGTTGGTTCACGCACCGTATCCGAGCCCCCATCGGTCCACGCGTTGTCTCCGAGCCCCGATCCGTCCACGCGCCGTCGCCGAGCCATGATCGGTCCACACGAGGCTCCTGACCGCCGGTCGGTCCGCGCGCCGTCTCCTAAGCCCCGATCGGTCGACGCGTCGTTTCCTGGGCCCCGATCGATCCACGCGTCGTCTCCTGAGCCCCGATCGCTCCACGCGCCGATTTCTGAGCCCCGATCAATTGACGCGTCTTCTCCTGAACCCCGATCGCTCCTCGCGCCGTCTTCTGAGCCCCGCTCGGTCCATGCGTCGTCTTCTTAGCCCCGATGCCTCCACGCGCCGTCTCCGAGCCACGATAGGTCCGTGCGCCGCTTCCCGAGCCCCGATCAGTCCACGTGCCGTCTTCTAAGCCCCGATCGCTCCACGGACCGTTTCCTGATCCCCGATCGGTCCACGCGCCGCCTCCTGAGTCCTGATCGGCCAACGCGTCGTGTCCTAAGCCCTGATCGGTCCACGTGCCGTCTCCGAGCCCCGATCGGTCCACGCGTCGTCTTCTAAGCCCGGATGCCTCCTCGCGCCGTCTCCGAGCCACGATGGGTCCAGGCGCCGCTTCCTGAGCCCCGATCGGTCCACGCGTTGACTCCTAAGCCTCGTTCGACCCACGTGCCGTCTCCTAAGCCCCGATCATTCCATGCGCCGTCTCCGAGCCCCGATCGGTCCACGCGCCGTCTCCCGAGCCCCGATCGGTCCACGCGTTGTTTCCTAAGCCCCGATCGGTCCACGCGTAGTCTCCTAAGCCCCGATCCGTCGACGCGTCGTCTCCTGAGCCCCGATCGATCCACGCGCCGTCTCCGAGCCCCGATCGGTCCAGGCGCCGTTTCCGAGCCCCGATTGGTCCATGCGTCGTCTTCGAAGCCCCGATGCCTCCACGCGCCGTCTCCGAGCCACGATCGGTGCAGGCGCCGCTTCCTGAGCCCCGATCGGTCCACGCGCCGTCTCCTGAGCCCCGATCGGTCCACGCGTCGTCTCCGAGCACCGTTCGGTCCACGCGCCGTTTCCTGAGCCCCGATCGGTCTATGCGTCGTCTTTTAAGCCCCGATACCTCCACGCGCCGTCTACGAGCCACGATCGGTCCAGGCGCCGCTTCCTGAGCCCCGATCGGTCCACGCGTTGTCTCCTAACCCCCGATCGGTCCACGCGCCGTCTCCTAAGCCCCGATCGATCCACGCGCCGTCTCCGAGCCCCGATCGCTCCACGCGCCGTCTCCGAGCCCCGATCGGTCCACGCGCCGTCACCTGAGCCCCGATCGTTCCACGCCCCGTCTCCGAGCCCCGATCGGTCCACGCGCCGTCTCCTAAGCCCCGATCGGTCCACGCGCCTTCTCCTCATCCCCGATCGGTCCACGCGCCGTCTCGGAGCGCCGATTGGTTCACGCGCAGTCTCCTGAGCCCCGATCGCTCCACGCGGCGCGTCCGGGGCCCCGATCGATCCACGCGAGGCTCCTAAGCCCCGGTCGGTACACGCGCCGTCTCCTGAGCCCCGATCGGTCCACGCGTCGTCTTCTAAGCCCCGATCGGTCCACACGCCGTCTCCGAGCCCCGATGGGTCCACGCGTCGCCTCCTGAGCCCCGGTCGGTCCACGCGCCGTCTCCTGAGCCCCGATCGGTCCACGCGTCGTCTTCTAAGCCCCGATCGGTCCACGCGTCGTCTCCTAAGCCCCGATCGGTCCACGCGCCGTCTCCGAGCGCCGATAACTTTACGCGCCGTCTCCTGAGCCCCGATCGTTCCACGCGCCGTCTCCGAGCCCCGATCGATCCACGCGCCGTCTCCTGAGCCCAAATCGGTCCACACGCTGTCTCGTGAGCCCCGATAAGTACACGCGTCGTCTCCTACGCCCCGAGCAGTCCACGCGTAGTCTCCTAAGCCCCGCTCGGTTAACGCGTCGTTTCCGAGCCCCGATCGGTCCACGCGTCGTCTCCTGAGCCCCAATTAGTCCATGCGCCGTCTCCTAAGCCCCGATCCGTCCACGGGCCGTGTCCGAGCTCCGATCGGTCCACGCGTCGTCTCCGAGCCCTGATCGGTCCACGCGCCATCGCCGAGACCTGATCGGTCCACGCGCCATCGCCGAGCCCCGATCGGTCCACGCGCCGTCTCCTGAGCCCCGATCTGTCCACACCCCATCTCCTGTGCCCCGATCTGTCGACGCGTCGTTTCCGAGCCCCGATCGGTCCACGCGTCGTCTCCTGAGCCCCAATTAGTCCACGCGCCGTCTCCTAAGCCCTGATCCGTCCACGGGCCGTGTCCAAGCTCCGATCGGTTCACGCGCCGTCTCCAAACCTCGATCCGTACACGTGTCGTCTCCGAGCCCTGATCGGTCCACGCGCCATCGCCGAGCCCCGATCGGTCCACGCGCCCTCTCCGAGCGCCGATCATTTCACGCGCCGTCTCCTGAGCCCCGATCGGTCCACGCCCCTTCTCCTGAGCCCCGATCGGTCCACACCCCTTCTCCTGACCCCCGATCGATTCACGTGCCGTCTCCTAAGCCCCGATCGGTTCACCCGTCGTCTCTTAAGTCCCAATCGGTCCACGCGCCCTCTCCGAGCGCCGATCATTTCACGCGCCGTCTCCTGAGCCCCGGTTGGTCCGCGCGCCGTCACCTGAGCCCCGATCGGTGCACGCGCCGTCTCCTGAGCCCCGATCGTTCCACGCGTCGTCTCCTGAGCCCCGATCGGTCCACGCGCCGTCTTCTGAGCCCCGATCGGTCCACGCGCCGTCGCCGAACCCCAATTGGTCCTCGCGAAACCGCCTGAGCCCCAATCGGTCCACGCGCCCTCTCCGAGCGCCGATCATTTCACGCGCCGTCTCCTGAGCCCCGGTTGGTCCGCGCGCCGTCACCTGAGCCCCGATCGGTGCACGCGCCGTCTCCTGAGCCCCGATCGTTCCACGCGTCGTCTCCTGAGCCCCGATCGGTCCACGCGCCGTCTTCCGAGCCACGATAGGTCCGTGCGCCGCTTCCCGAGCCCCGATCAGTCCACGTGCCGTCTTCTAAGCCCCGATCGCTCCACGGACCGTTTCCTGATCCCCGATCGGTCCACGCGCCGCCTCCTGAGTCCTGATCGGCCAACGCGTCGTGTCCTAAGCCCTGATCGGTCCACGTGCCGTCTCCGAGCCCCGATCGGTCCACGCGTCGTCTTCTAAGCCCGGATGCCTCCTCGCGCCGTCTCCGAGCCACGATGGGTCCAGGCGCCGCTTCCTGAGCCCCGATCGGTCCACGCGTTGACTCCTAAGCCTCGTTCGACCCACGTGCCGTCTCCTAAGCCCCGATCATTCCATGCGCCGTCTCCGAGCCCCGATCGGTCCACGCGCCGTCTCCCGAGCCCCGATCGGTCCACGCGTTGTTTCCTAAGCCCCGATCGGTCCACGCGTAGTCTCCTAAGCCCCGATCCGTCGACGCGTCGTCTCCTGAGCCCCGATCGATCCACGCGCCGTCTCCGAGCCCCGATCGGTCCAGGCGCCGTTTCCGAGCCCCGATTGGTCCATGCGTCGTCTTCGAAGCCCCGATGCCTCCACGCGCCGTCTCCGAGCCACGATCGGTGCAGGCGCCGCTTCCTGAGCCCCGATCGGTCCACGCGCCGTCTCCTGAGCCCCGATCGGTCCACGCGTCGTCTCCGAGCACCGTTCGGTCCACGCGCCGTTTCCTGAGCCCCGATCGGTCTATGCGTCGTCTTTTAAGCCCCGATACCTCCACGCGCCGTCTACGAGCCACGATCGGTCCAGGCGCCGCTTCCTGAGCCCCGATCGGTCCACGCGTTGTCTCCTAACCCCCGATCGGTCCACGCGCCGTCTCCTAAGCCCCGATCGATCCACGCGCCGTCTCCGAGCCCCGATCGCTCCACGCGCCGTCTCCGAGCCCCGATCGGTCCACGCGCCGTCACCTGAGCCCCGATCGTTCCACGCCCCGTCTCCGAGCCCCGATCGGTCCACGCGCCGTCTCCTAAGCCCCGATCGGTCCACGCGCCTTCTCCTCATCCCCGATCGGTCCACGCGCCGTCTCGGAGCGCCGATTGGTTCACGCGCAGTCTCCTGAGCCCCGATCGCTCCACGCGGCGCGTCCGGGGCCCCGATCGATCCACGCGAGGCTCCTAAGCCCCGGTCGGTACACGCGCCGTCTCCTGAGCCCCGATCGGTCCACGCGTCGTCTTCTAAGCCCCGATCGGTCCACACGCCGTCTCCGAGCCCCGATGGGTCCACGCGTCGCCTCCTGAGCCCCGGTCGGTCCACGCGCCGTCTCCTGAGCCCCGATCGGTCCACGCGTCGTCTTCTAAGCCCCGATCGGTCCACGCGTCGTCTCCTAAGCCCCGATCGGTCCACGCGCCGTCTCCGAGCGCCGATAACTTTACGCGCCGTCTCCTGAGCCCCGATCGTTCCACGCGCCGTCTCCGAGCCCCGATCGATCCACGCGCCGTCTCCTGAGCCCAAATCGGTCCACACGCTGTCTCGTGAGCCCCGATAAGTACACGCGTCGTCTCCTACGCCCCGAGCAGTCCACGCGTAGTCTCCTAAGCCCCGCTCGGTTAACGCGTCGTTTCCGAGCCCCGATCGGTCCACGCGTCGTCTCCTGAGCCCCAATTAGTCCATGCGCCGTCTCCTAAGCCCCGATCCGTCCACGGGCCGTGTCCGAGCTCCGATCGGTCCACGCGTCGTCTCCGAGCCCTGATCGGTCCACGCGCCATCGCCGAGACCTGATCGGTCCACGCGCCATCGCCGAGCCCCGATCGGTCCACGCGCCGTCTCCTGAGCCCCGATCTGTCCACACCCCATCTCCTGTGCCCCGATCTGTCGACGCGTCGTTTCCGAGCCCCGATCGGTCCACGCGTCGTCTCCTGAGCCCCAATTAGTCCACGCGCCGTCTCCTAAGCCCTGATCCGTCCACGGGCCGTGTCCAAGCTCCGATCGGTTCACGCGCCGTCTCCAAACCTCGATCCGTACACGTGTCGTCTCCGAGCCCTGATCGGTCCACGCGCCATCGCCGAGCCCCGATCGGTCCACGCGCCCTCTCCGAGCGCCGATCATTTCACGCGCCGTCTCCTGAGCCCCGATCGGTCCACGCCCCTTCTCCTGAGCCCCGATCGGTCCACACCCCTTCTCCTGACCCCCGATCGATTCACGTGCCGTCTCCTAAGCCCCGATCGGTTCACCCGTCGTCTCTTAAGTCCCAATCGGTCCACGCGCCCTCTCCGAGCGCCGATCATTTCACGCGCCGTCTCCTGAGCCCCGGTTGGTCCGCGCGCCGTCACCTGAGCCCCGATCGGTGCACGCGCCGTCTCCTGAGCCCCGATCGTTCCACGCGTCGTCTCCTGAGCCCCGATCGGTCCACGCGCCGTCTTCTGAGCCCCGATCGGTCCACGCGCCGTCGCCGAACCCCAATTGGTCCTCGCGAAACCGCCTGAGCCCCAATCTGTCCACGCGCCGTCTCTGAGCGCCGATTGGTTCACGCGCAGCCTCCTGAGCCCTGATCCGTCCACGCGCGGCGTCGCGCCGCGATCGGTCCACGCGCGGCCTCTTGAGCCCCAATCGGTCCACGAGTCGTCTCCTAAGCCCCGATCGGCCCACGCGCCGTCTCCGAGCTCCGATCGGTCCATGCACCATCTCCTGCTCTCCAATCGGTCCACGCGCCGCCTCCGGAGCCCCGATCGATCCACGCGAATCTTCTGAGCTCCGGTCGGTCCACGCGCCGCCTCCTGATCCCCCTCGGTCCAGGCGGCGCCTCCGGAGCCCCGAACAGTCGACGCGTCGTCTCCTGAGGCCCGATCGATCCACGCTAGGCTCGTGAGCCCCGGCCGGTCCGCGCGCCGTCTCCTGAGCCCCGAACGGTCGACGCGTCGTCTCCTGAGCCCCGATCGATCGACGCGCCGTCTCCTGAGCCCCGATCGTTCCACACGCCGCCTCCTAAGCCCCGATCGGTCCAGGCGTCGTCTCCTAAGCCCCGACCGGACCACGCGCCGTCTCCTGAGCCCCGATCGGTCCACGCGCCGTCTCCTAAGCCCCGATCTGTCCACGGGCCGTCTCCGAGCCACGATCGGTAAAGCCGCCGTCATCAAGCCCCGATCCGTACTCGCGTCGTCTCCGAGCCCCGTTGGGTCCACTCGCCGTCTCCGAGCCCCGATCGGTTCGCGCATCGTCTCCTAAGCCCCGATCGGTTAACGCGCCGTCTCCGATCCGCGATCGGTCCACGCGCCGTCGCCGAACCCCAATTGGTCCACGCGCAACCGCCTGAGCCCCAGTCGGTCCACGCGTCGTCTCCGAGCCCCGATCGATCCACGCGTCTTCTTGTAAACCCAGATGCCTCTTCGCATCGTCTCCTAAGCCCCGATCGGTTAACGCGCCGTCTCCGAACCCCGATCGGTCCGCGCGCCGTCGCCGAACCCCAATTGGTCCACGCGGAACCACCTGAGCCCCAGTCGGTCCACGCGCGGCCTCCTGAGCCATGGTCGGTTCACGCGCCGTCTCCTGAACCCCGATGGGTCCACGCGTCGTTCCCTAAGCCCCGATCCATCCACGCGCAGTCTCCTGAGCCCCGATCGGTCCACGCATCGTCTCCTGATCTCCGAATGGTCCACGCGCCGTCTCCTAAGCCCCGATCGGTCCACGCACCGTCTCCGAGCGCCGATCGGTTCACGCGCCGTCTCCTGAGCCCCGATCAGTCCACGCGCTGTCTCCGAGCCCCGATCGGTCCACACGTTGTCGCCTTAGCCCCGATCGGTCCACGCGCCGTCTCCGAGCGCCGAGCCGTCCACGCGCCGTCGCCGAACCCCAATTGGTCCACGCGCAACCGCCTGAGCCCCAGTCGGTCCACGCGCTGTCTCCGAGCCCCGATCTGTCCACGCGCCGTTGCGCGAACTATGATCGGTCCACGCGCGGTCTCCTGAGCCCCGATCGGTCCACGCGCCGTCGCCGATCCACGATCGGTCCGTGCGCCGCTTCCAGAGCCCTATCGGTCCACGCATCGTCTCCTGATCTCCGATCGGTCCCCGCGCCGTCTCCTAAGCCTCGATCGGTCCACGCGCTGTCTCCAAGCGCCGATCGGTTCACGCGCCGTCTCGTGAGCCCCGATCATTCCACGCGCCGTCTCCGAGCCCTAATCGGTCCACGCTCGTCTCCTGAGCCCCGATCGGTCCACGCGCCGTCTCCAAGCCCCGATCGGTCCATGCATCGTTTCCGAAGCCCCGATCGGTTAACGCGCTGTCTCCGAGCGCCGATCGGTCCACGCGCCGTCGCCGAACCACAAATGGTCCACGCGCAACCGCCTGAGCCCCGATCGGTCCACGCGTCGTCTCCGAGCACCGATCGGTCCACGCACCGTCGCCCAGCCATGATCGGTCCACCCGCGGCCTCCTGAGCCCCGATCGGTCCACGCGCCGCCGCCGAGCCGCGATCGGTCCACGCGCGGCCTCCTGAGCCCCGATCGGTCCATGCGCCGTCACCGAGCCGCGATCGGTCCACGCGCGACCTCCTGAGCCCCGGTTGGTTCACGCACCGTATCCGAGCCCCCATCGGTCCACGCGTTGTCTCCGAGCCCCGATCCGTCCACGCGCCGTCGCCGAACCATGATCGGTCAACACGAGGCTCCTGACCGCCGGTCGGTCCGCGCGCCGTCTCCTAAGCCCCGATCGGTCGACGCGTCGTTTCCTGAGCCCCGATCGATCCACGCGTCGTCTCCTGAGCCCCGATCGCTCCACGCGCCGATTTCTGAGCCCCGATCAATTGACGCGTCTTCTCCTGAACCCCGATCGCTCCTCGCGCCGTCTTCTGAGCCCCGCTCGGTCCATGCGTCGTCTTCTTAGCCCCGATGCCTCCACGCGCCGTCTCCGAGCCACGATCGGTCTAGGCGCCGCTTCCTGACCCCGATCGGTCCACGCGCCGTCTCCTAAGCCCCAATCGGTCCACGCGCCGTCTCCTAAGCCGCGATCGGTCCAAGCGGCGTCTCCGAGCCCCGATCGGTCCACGCACCGTCTCCTAATCCCCATCGGTCCACGCGGCGTTTTCTGAGCACCGTTCGGTCCACGTGTCGTCTTCAAAGCCCCGATGCCTCCACGCGCCGTCTCCGAGCCACGATAGGTCCGTGCGCCGCTTCCAGAGCCCCGATCTGTGCACGCGTCTTCTCCTGATCTCCGATCGGTCCACGCGCCGTCTCATAAGCCCCGATCGGTCCACGCGCCGTCTCCGAGCGCCGATCGGTTCACGGGCCGGCTCTGAGCCGCGATTGACAAAGCCGCCGTCATCAAGCCCCGATCCGTACACGCGTCGTCTCCGAGCCCCGATGCCTCTACGCGCCGTCTCCGAGCTACGATCGGTTCAGGCGCCGCTTCCCGAGCCCCGATCAGTCCACGTGCCGTCTTCTAAGCCCCGATCGCTCCACGGACCGTTTCCTGATCCCCGATCGGTCCACGCGCCGCCTCCTGAGTCCTGATCGGCCAACGCGTCGTGTCCTAAGCCCTGATCGGTCCACGTGCCGTCTCCGAGCCCCGATGGGTCCACGCGCCACATCCTGAGCCCCGATCGGACGACGCGTCGTCTCCTGAGCCTTGATCGATCCACGCGTCGTCTCCTGAACCCCGATTGCTCCACGGGCCGTTTCCTGAGCCCCGATCGGTCCACGCGTCGTCTTCTAAGCCCGGATGCCTCCTCGCGCCGTCTCCGAGCCACGATGGGTCCAGGCGCCGCTTCCTGAGCCCCGATCGGTCCACGCGTTGACTCCTAAGCCTCGTTCGACCCACGTGCCGTCTCCTAAGCCCCGATCATTCCATGCGCCGTCTCCGAGCCCCGATCGGTCCACGCGCCGTCTCCCGAGCCCCGATCGGTCCACGCGTTGTTTCCTAAGCCCCGATCGGTCCACGCGTAGTCTCCTAAGCCCCGATCCGTCGACGCGTCGTCTCCTGAGCCCCGATCGATCCACGCGCCGTCTCCGAGCCCCGATCGGTCCAGGCGCCGTTTCCGAGCCCCGATTGGTCCATGCGTCGTCTTCGAAGCCCCGATGCCTCCACGCGCCGTCTCCGAGCCACGATCGGTGCAGGCGCCGCTTCCTGAGCCCCGATCGGTCCACGCGCCGTCTCCTGAGCCCCGATCGGTCCACGCGTCGTCTCCGAGCACCGTTCGGTCCACGCGCCGTTTCCTGAGCCCCGATCGGTCTATGCGTCGTCTTTTAAGCCCCGATACCTCCACGCGCCGTCTACGAGCCACGATCGGTCCAGGCGCCGCTTCCTGAGCCCCGATCGGTCCACGCGTTGTCTCCTAACCCCCGATCGGTCCACGCGCCGTCTCCTAAGCCCCGATCGATCCACGCGCCGTCTCCGAGCCCCGATCGGTCCACGCATCGTCTCCTAAGCCCCGATCGGTTAACGCGCCGTCTCCCCGCCCCGATCGGTCCACGCGCCGTCTCCTGAGCCCTGATCCGTCCACGCACGGCGTCGAGCCGCGATCGGTCCACGCGCGGCCTCCTGAGCCCCAATCGGTCTACGCGTCGTCTCCTAAGCCCCGATCGGTCCGTGCGCCGTCTCCGAGCCCCGATCGGTCCACGCACCATCTCATGCTCCCCAATCGGTCCATGCGCCGCCTCCGGAGCCCTGATCGATCCACGCGAATCTCCTGAGCTCCGGTCGGTCCTCGTACCGTCTCCGTGCCCCGATCGGTGCACGTACCGTCTCCGAAGCCCCGATCGCTCCACGCGCCGTCCCCTGAGCCCCGATCGGTCCACGCGTCGTCTCCTAAGCCCCGATCGGTTCACGCGCCGTATCCGAGCCCCAATCGGTCCACGCGCCGTCTCCTAAGCTCCAATCGGTCCGCGCGCCGTCCCCTGAGCCCCGATACGTCGACGCGCAGACGCCGAGCCCCGATCGGTCCACGCGTCGTCTCCGAGCACCGTTCGGTCCACGCGCCGTTTCCTGAGCCCCGATCGGTCTATGCGTCGTCTTTTAAGCCCCGATACCTCCACGCGCCGTCTACGAGCCACGATCGGTCCAGGCGCCGCTTCCTGAGCCCCGATCGGTCCACGCGTTGTCTCCTAACCCCCGATCGGTCCACGCGCCGTCTCCTAAGCCCCGATCGATCCACGCGCCGTCTCCGAGCCCCGATCGGTCCACGCATCGTCTCCTAAGCCCCGATCGGTTAACGCGCCGTCTCCCCGCCCCGATCGGTCCACGCGCCGTCTCCTGAGCCCTGATCCGTCCACGCACGGCGTCGAGCCGCGATCGGTCCACGCGCGGCCTCCTGAGCCCCAATCGGTCTACGCGTCGTCTCCTAAGCCCCGATCGGTCCGTGCGCCGTCTCCGAGCCCCGATCGGTCCACGCACCATCTCATGCTCCCCAATCGGTCCATGCGCCGCCTCCGGAGCCCTGATCGATCCACGCGAATCTCCTGAGCTCCGGTCGGTCCTCGTACCGTCTCCGAGCCCCGATCGGTGCACGTACCGTCTCCGAAGCCCCGATCGGTCCACGCGCCGTCCCCTGAGCCCCGATCGGTCCACGCGTCGTCTCCTAAGCCCCGATCGGTCCACGCGCCGTCTCCGAGCCCCGATGGGTCCACGCACTGTCTCCTGATCCCCATGGGTCCACGCGGCGCCTCCGGAGCCCCGAACGATCCACGCGAGGATCCTGAGCCCCGATCGATCCACGCATCGTCTCCTAAGCCCCAATCGGTTAACGCGCCGTCTCCGAGCCCCAATCGGTCCACGCGCCGTCTCCTGAACCCCGATCGTTCCACGCGCCTTCTCCTAAGCCACGATCGGTCAGCGCCGTCTCCGAGCGCCGATCGGTGCACGCGTCGTCGCACGAGCCGCGATCGGTCCACGCGCGGCCTCCTGAGCCCCGGTTGCTTCACGTGCCGTATCCGAGCCCCAATCGGTCCACGCACCGTCTCCTGAGCCCCGATCGGTCCACGCGCCGTCTCCTGAGCTCCGATCGCTCCACGCGCCGTTTTCTGAGCACCGTTCGGTCCACGCGTCGTCTTGAAAGCCCCGATGCCTCCACGCGCCGTCTCCGAGCCCCGATCGGTCCACGCGCCGTCTCCAGAGCCCCGATTGCTCCACGCGCCGTTTTCTGAGCACCGTTCGGTCCATGCGTCGTCTTCTAAGCCCCGATGCCTCCACGCACCGTCTCCGAGCCACGATCGGTGCAGGCGCCGCTTCCTGAGCACCGATCGGTCCACGCGCTGTCTCCTGAGCCCCGATACATCCACGCGCAGTCGCCGAGCCCCGATCGGTCCACGCGCCGTCTCCGAGCCCCGATCGGTCCACCCATCGTCTCCTAAGCCCCGATCGGTTAACGCGCCGTCTCCCCGCCCCGATCGGTCCACGCGCCGTCTCCTGAGCCCCGATCATTCCACGCGCCGTCTCCGAGCCCGGATCGGTCCACGCGCGGCCTCCTGAGCCCCGGTCGGTTCACGCGCCATATCCGAGCCCCAATCGGTCCACGCGCCGTCTCCTGAGCCCCGATCGTTCCAAGCGCCGTCTCCGAGCCCCGATCGTTCCACGCGGCGCCTCCGGAGCCCCGATCGATCCACGCGAGTCTCCTGAGCCCCAGTCGGTCCGCGCGCCGTCTCCTGCGCCTCGATTGTTCGACGCGTCGTCTCCTGAGCCCCGATCGATCCACGCGTCGTCTCCTGAGCCCCGATCGCGCCACACGCCGTTTCCTGAGCCCCGATCGGTCCACGCGCCGTCTCCGAGCCGCGATCGGTAAACGCGCCGTCACCAAGCCCCGATCCGTACACGCGTCGTCTCCGAGCCCCGATGGGTCCACGCGCCGTCGCCGAGCCTCGATCGGTCCGCGCGCAGCCTCCTAAGCCCCGGTCGGTTCACGCGCTATCTCCGAGCCGCGATCGGTCCACGCGCCGTCTCCTGAGCCCCGATACGTCCACGCGCAGTCGCCGAGCCCCGATCGGTCCACGCGCGGTCTCCTGAGCCCCGATCTGTCCACGCGTCGTCTCCGAGCCCCGATCGGTCCACGCCCCGTCTCCGAGCCCTGATCGGTCCACGCGCCGTCTCCTGAGCCCCAATCGGTCCACTCGCTGTCTCCTGATCCCCGATAGGTATACGCGTCGTCTCCTACGCCCCGATCGGTCCACGCGCCGCCTTCGTGCCCCGATCGGTCCACGCACCGCCTCCTGATCCCCATCGGTCCACGCGCCGTCTCCTGAGCCACGATCGATCCACATGCCGTCTCCGAGACTCGATCGGTCCACGCGCCGTCGCCGAGCCCCGATCGGTCCACGCGCGTCCTCCTGAGCCCCGGTCGGTCCACGCGCCGTCTCCGAGCCCCCATCGGTCCACGCGTTGTCTCCTAAGCCCCGATCGGCCCACGCGCCGTCTCCGTGCCCCGCTCGGTTCACGCATCGTCTCCTAAGCCCCGATCGGTTAACGCGCCGTCTCCGAGCGCCGAGCGGTCCACGCGCCGTCGCCGAACCCCAATTGGTCCACGCGCAACCGCCTGAGCCCCAATCGGTCCACGGGCCGTCGCCGATCCACGATCGGTCCGTGCGCCGTTTCCAGAGCCCTATCGGTCCACGCATCGTCTCCTGATCTCCGATCGGTCCACGCGCCGTCTCCTAAGCTTCGATCGGTCCACGCGCTGTCTCCGAGCGCCGATCGGTTCACGCGCCGTCTCCTGAGCCCCGATCGGTCCACGCGCCGTCTCCTGAGCCCGGATCGGTCCACGCGTCATCGCCGAATCCCCCATCCGTACACGCGTCGTCTCCGAGCCTCGATCGGTCCAGGCGCTGCTTCCTGAGCCCCAATCGGTCCACGCGTTGTCACCTAAGCCCCGATCGGTCCACGCGCCGTCTCCGAGCCCCGATCGGTTCACGCATCGTCACCTAAGCCCCGATCGGACCACGCGCCGTCTCCTGAGCCCCGATCGCTCCACGCTCCGTCTCCGAGCCCCGATCGGTCCACGCGCCGGCACCTGAGCCCGGATCGGTCCACGCGCCGTCGCCGAATCCCAATTGGTCCACGCGCCACCGCCTGAGCCCCAGTCGGTCCACGCGCTGTCTCCGAGCCCCGATCGGTCCACGCGCCGTCTCCGAGCGCCGATCGGTTCACGCGCCGTCTCCTGAGCCCCGATCGGTCCACGCGGCGCCTCCGGAGCCCCGATCGATCCACACGAGTCTCCTGAGCCCCGGTCGGTCCGCCCGCCGTCTCCTGAGCCTCGATCGGCCCACGCGCCGTCTCCTGAGCCCCGATCGTTCCACGCGTCGTCTCCTAAACCCCGATCGGTCCACGCGCCGTCTCCTGTGCCCCGATCGGTCGACGCGTCCTCTCCTAAACCCCGATCGGTCCACGGGTCGTCTCCTAAGCCCCGATCGGTCCACGCGTCGTCTCCTAAGCCGCGATCCGTCGACGCGTCGTCTCCTGAGCCACGATCAATTGACGCGTCTTCTCCTGAGCCCGATCGCTCCACGCGCCGTCTCCTGAGCCCCGATCGGTCCACGCGCCGTCTCCGAGCTCCGATCGGTCCACGCGCCGTCTCCTAAGCCCCAATCGGTCCACGCGCCGTCTCCTAAGCCCCGATCGGTCCACGCGCCGTCTCCGAGCGCCGATCGGTTCACGCGCCGTCTCCTGAGCCCCGATCGTTCCCCGCGCCATCTCCGAGCCCCGATCGGTCCACGCGCCGTCTCCTAAGCCCCGATCGGTCCACGTGCCGTCTCCTGACCCCCGATCGTTCCACGCGCCGTCTCCTAAGCTGCGATCCGACCACGAGCCGTCTCCGAGCTGCTATCGGTAAACGCGCCGTCACCAAGCCCTGATCCGTACACGCGTCGTCTCCGAGCCCCGATCGGTCCACGCGCCGTCGCCGAGCCTCGATCGGTCCACGCGCGGCCTCTTGAGCCCCGATCGGTTCACGCGCCGGCTCCGAGCCCGATCGGTCCACGCATCGTCTCCTAAGCCCCGATCGGTTAACGTGCCGTCTCCGAGCCCCGATCGGTCCACGTGCCGTCTCCTGAGCCCCGGTCGGTTCACGCGCCGTCTCCGAGCCCCGATCGATCCACGCGACGTCTTGTAAACCCAGATGCCTCCTCGCATCGTCTCCTAAGCCGCGATCGGTTAACGCGCCGTCTCCGAGCCCCGATCGGTCCACGCGCCGTCGCGGAACCCCAATTGGTCCACGCGCAACCGCCTGAGCCCCAGTCGGTCCACGCGCCGTTTCCTGAGCCCCGATCGGTCCACGCGCCGTCTCCTGGGCCCCGATCGGTCCACGCGCCGTCTCCTAAGCCCTGAACGGCCCACGCGCCGTCTCCGAGCGCCGATCGGTTCACGCGCCGTCTCCTGAGCGCCGATCGTTCCACGCGCCGTCTCCGAGCTCCGATCGGCCCACGCGCCGTCTCCTAAGCCACGATCGGTCCAAGCGCCTTCTCCTAAGCCCCGATCGGTCCAGGCGCCGTCTCCGAGCGCGGATCGGTTCACGCGCCGTCACCTGAGCCCCGATCGCTCCACGCACCGTTTTCTGAGCACCGTTTGGTCCACGCGTCGTCTTCAAAGCCCCGATGCCTCCACGCGCCGCCTCCGGAGCCCCGATCGATCCACGCGAATCTCCTGAGCTCCGGTCGGTCGACGCGCCGTCTCCTCAGCCCCGATCCGTCCACGCGTCATCTCCTAAGCCCCGATTCGTCGACGCGTCGTCTCCTGAGCCCCGATCAATTGACGTGTGTTCTCCTGAGCCCCGATCGCTCCTCGCGCCGTCTCCTGAACCCCGCTCGGTCCATGCGTCGTCTTCTTAGCCCGGATGCCTCCACGCGCCGTCTCCGAGCCACGATCGGTCCAGGCGCCGCTTCCTGCGCCCCGATCGGTCCACGCGCCGTCTCCTAAGCCCCAATCGGTCCACGCGGCGTCTCCGAGCGCCGATCATTTCACGCGCCGTCTGCTGAGACCCGATCGTTTCACGCGCCGTCTCCGAGCCCCGATCGATCCACGCGCCGCCTCCTGAGCCCCGATCGGTCCACGCGCTGTCTCCTGAGCCCCGATAGGTACACGCGTAGTCTCCTAAGCCCCGATCGGTCCACGCGTCGTCTCCGAGCTCTGATCGGTCCACACGCCGTTTCCTGAGCCCCGATCGGTCCATGCGTCGTCTTCTTAGCCCCGATGCCTCCACGCGTCGTCTCCGAGCCACGATCGGTCCAGGCGCCGCTTCCTGAGCCCCGATCGGTCCACGCGCCGTATTCTAAGCCCCGATCGGTCCCCGTGCCGTCTCTGAGCGCTGATAACTTCACGCGCCGTCTCCTAAGCCCCGATCGGTCCACCCGTCGTCTCTTAAGCCCCAATCGGTCCACGCGCCATCTCCGGGCGCCGATCATTTTACGCGCCGTCTCCTGAGCCCCGGTCGGTCCGCGCGCCGTCACCTGAGCCCCGATCGGTCAACGCGTAGTCTCCTAAGCCCCGATCGGTCCACGCGCCGTCTCCGAGCGCCGATCGGTTCACGCGCCGTCTCCTGAGCCCCGGTCGTTCCACGCGCCGTCTCCGAGCCCCGGTCGGTCCACGCGCCGTCTCCGAGCCCCGATCGGTTCACGCATCGTCTCCTAAGCCCCGATCGGTTAACGCGCCGTCTTCGAGCCGCGATCCGTCCACGCGCCGTCGCCGAACCCCAATTGGTCCACGCGCAACCGCCTGAGCCCCAGTCCGTCCACGCGTTGTGTCCGAGCTCCAATCGGTCCACGCGCCGTTTCCTGAGCCCCGAACGGTCCATACGTCGTCTTCTAAGCCCCGATGCCTCCACGTGCCGTCTCCGAGCCAGATCGGTTCAGGCGCCGCTTCCCGAGCTCCGATCAGTCCACGCGCCGTCTCCTAAGCCCCGATCGTTCCACACGCCGCCCCCTAAACCTCGATCGGTCCAGGCGTCGTCTCCTAAGCCCCGACCGGCTCACGCGCCGTCTCCAGTGCCCCGATCGATTCACGTGCCGTCTCCTAAGCCCCGATCGGTCCACCCGTCGTCTCTTAAGCCCCAATCGGTCCACGCACCATCTCCGAGCGCCGATCACTTCACGCGCTGTCTCCTGAGCCCCGATCGGTCGACGCGTCGTCTCCTAAGCCCTGAACGGCCCACGCGCCGTCTCCGAGCGCCGATCGGTTCACGCGCCGTCTCCTGAGCCCCGATCGTTCTACGCGCCGTCTCCGAGCTCCGATCGGCCCACGCGCCGTCTCCTAAGCCCCGATCGGTCCAAGCGCCTTCTCCTAAGCCCCGATCAGTCCACGGGCCGTCTCCGAGCGGGGATAGGTTCACGCGCCGTCACCTGAGCCCCGATCGTTCCACGCGCCGTTTCCGAGCCCCGATCGGTCCACGCGTCGTCTCCTGAGCCCGGATCGTTCCACGCGTCGTCCCCGAATCCTCGATCCGTACACGCGTCGTCTCCGAGCCTCGATCGGTCCACGCGCCGTCGCCGAGCCCCGATCGGTCCAGGCGTATCCTCCTGAGCCCCGGTCGGTCCACGCGCCGTCTCCGAGCCCCGATCGGTCCACGCATCGTCTCCTAAGCCCCGATCGGTTAACGCGCCGACTCGGAGCCCCGATCGTTCCACGCGCCGTCGCCGAACCCCAATTGGTCCACGCGCAACCGTCTAAGCCCCGGTTGGTCCACGCGCTGTTTCCGAGCCCCGATCGGTCCACGCGTCGTATCCGAACCCCGATCGGTCCACGCGCCGTCGCCGAGCCATGATCGGTCCACGCGCGGCCTCCTGAGCCCCGGTTGCTTCACGCGCCGTATCCGAGCCCCCATCGGTCCACGCGTCGTCTCCGAGCCCCGATCGGTCCACGCGCCGTCGCCGAGCCATGATCGGGCCTTGCGAGGCTCCTGAGCCCCGGTCGGTCCGCGCGCCGTCTCCTGATCCCCGATCGGTCGACGCGTCGTTTCCTGAGCCCCGATCGATCCACGCGTCGTCTCCTGAGCCCCGATCGCTCCAGGCGCCGTTTTCTGAGCACCGTTCGGTCCACGCGTCGTCTTCAAAGCCCCGATGCCTCCACGCGCCGTCTCCGAGCCACGATCGGTTCGTGCGCCGCTTCCAGAGCCCTATCGGTCCACGCGTCCTCTCCTGATCTCCTATTGGTATACGCGCCGTCTCCTAAGCCCCGATCGGTCCACGTGCCGTCTCCGAGCGCCGATCGGTTCACGCGCCGTCTCCTGAGCCCCGATCATTCCACGCGCCGTCTCCGAGCCCCGGTCCGTCCACGCCCCGTCGACGAACCCCAATTGGTCCACGCGCAATCTCCTGAGCCCCAGTCGGTCAACGCGCGGCCTCCTGAGCCATGCTCGGTCCACGCACCGTCTCCTGAGCCCCGATTGGTCAACGCGCCGTTCCCTAAGCTCCGATCCATCCACGCGCAGTCTCCTGAGCCCCGATCGGTCCACGCGCCGTCTTCGAGCGCCGATCGGTCCACGCAACGTCTCCTAAGCCCCAATCGGTTAACGCGCCGTCTCCTGAGCCCCGATCGTTCCACGCGCCGTCTCCGAGCCCCGATCGGTCCCTGCGCCGTCTCGTAAGCCCCAATCGGTCCACTCGCTGTCTCCTGAGCCCCGATAGGTACACGCGTCGTCTCCTACGCCCCGATCTGTCCACGCGTCGTCTCCTAGGCCCCGATCGGTCCCTGCGCCGTCTCCGAGCCCCGATCGGTCCACGCACCTTGTCCTGATCCCCATCGGTCCACGCGGCGCCTCCGGAGTCCCGATCCATCCACGCGAGGCTTCTGAGCCCCGGTCGGTCCGCGCGCCGTCTCCTGTGCCCCGATCGGTCCACGCACCTTGTCCTGATCCCCATCGATCCACGCGACGTCTCCTGAGCCCCGATCGCTCCAGGCGCCGTTTTCTGAGCACCGTTCGGTCCACTCGTCGTCTTCAAAGCCCCGATGCCTCCACGCGCCGTCTCCGAACCACGATCGGTTCGTGCGCCGCTTCCAGAGCCCTATCGGTCCACGCGTCCTCTCCTGATCTCCTATTGGTATACGCGCCGTCTCCTAAGCCCCGATCGGTCCACGTGCCGTCTCCGAGCGCCGATCGGTTCACGCGCCGTCTCCTGAGCCCCGATCATTCCACGCGCCGTCTCTGAGCCCCGGTCGGTCCACGCCCCGTCGCCGAACCCCAATTGGTCCACAGGCAATCTCCTGAGCCCCAGTCGGTCCACGCGCGGCCTCCTGAGCCATGCTCGGTCCACGCACCGTCTCCTGAGCCCCGATCGGTCAACGCGCCGTTCCCTAAGCTCCGATCCATCCACGCGCAGTCTCCTGAGCCCCGATCGGTCCACGCGCCGTCTTCGAGCGCCGATCGGTGCACACAACGTCTCCTAAGCCCCAATCGGTTCACGCGCCGTCTCCTGAGCCCCGATCGTTCTACGCGCCGTCTCCGAGCCCCGATTCGTCCACGTGCAGTCGCCGAGCCCCGATCGGTTCACGCGCGGTCTCCTGAGCCCCAGTCGGTACACGCTCTGTCTCCGAGCCCCGATCGGTCCACGCATCGTCTCGTAAGCCCCGCTCGGTTAACGCGTCGTTTCGGAGACCCATCGGTCTACGCGCCATCTCCGAGCCGCGATCGGCCCACGCATCGTCTCCTGAGCCCCGGTCGGTCCACGCGCCGTCTCCGAGCCTCGATCGATCCACGTACCGTCTCCGAAGCCCCTATCGGTCCATGCGCCGTCTGCTGAGCCCCGATCGGTCCACGCATCGTCTCCTAAGCCCCGATACGTCCACACGCCGTATCCGAGCCCCGATCGGTCCGCGTGACGCATTCTAAGCCCCGATCGGTCCTCGCGCCGTCTCCGAGCTACGATCGGTCCAGGCGCCGCTTCCTTAGCCCCCATCGGTCCACGCGCCGTCACCCGAGCCCCGATCGTTCCACGCGCCGTCTCCGAGCCCCGATCGGTCCACGGGCTGTCTCCTGAGCCCGGATCGTTCCACGCGTCGTCCCCGAATCTCCGATCCGTACACGCGTCGTCTCCGAGCCTCGATCGATCCACGCGCCGTCGCCGAGCCCCGATCGGTCCAGGCGTATCCTCCTGAGCCCCGATCGGTTAACGCGCCGACTCCGAGCCCCGATCGTTCCACGCGCCGTCTCCGAGCCCCGATGGGTCCACGCGCGGTGTCCTGAGCCCCGGTCGGTCCAGGCCCCGTCTCCGAGCGCCGATCGGTTCACGCGCCGTCTCCTGAGAACGATCCGTCCACGCGCCGTCTCCTGAGCCCCGATCGGTCGACGCGCCGTCTCGTGAGCCCCGATCGGTCCACGCGCCGTCTCCGAGCCCCGATCGGTCCACGCGCCGTCTGCTGAGCCCCGATCGTTCCACGCGTCGTCCCCGAATCTCCGATCCGTACACGCATCGTCTCCGAGCCTCGATCGGTCCACGCGCCGTCGCCGAGCCCCGATCGGTCCAGGCGTATCCTCCTGAGCCCCGGTCGGTCCACGCGCCGTCTCCGAGCCCCGATCGGTCCACGCATCGTCTCCTAAGCGCCGATCGGTTAACGCGCCGACTCCGAGCCCCGATCGTTCCACGCGCCGTCTCCGAGCCCCGATGGGTCCACGCGCGGTGTCCTGAGCCCCGGTCGGTCCAGGCCCCGTCTCCGAGCGCCGATCGGTTCACGCGCCGTCTCCTGAGAACGATCCGTCCACGCGCTGTCTCCTGAGCCCCGATCGGTCGACGCGTCCTCTGCTAAACCTCAATCGGTCCACGCCCCGTCTCCGAGCGCCGATCGGTTCACGCGCCGTCTCCTGAGCCCGGATCGCTCCACGCGTCGTCTCCTGATTCCCGATCCTTAAACGCGTCGTCTCCGAGCCTCGATCGGTCCACGCATCGTCTCCGAGCCCCGATCGGTCCACGCGCCGTCGCCGAGCCATGATCGGTCCATGTGCGGCCTCCTGAGCCCCGATCGATCCACGCGCCGTCGCCGAGCCGCGATCGGTCCACGAGCGGCCTCCTGAGCCCCGATTGGTTCACGCGCCGTATCCGAGCCCCAATCGGTCCACGCGCCGTCTCCTGAGCCCCGATCGTTCCACGCGCCGTCTCCGAGCTCTGATCGGCCCACGCGCCGTCTCCTAAGCCCCGATCGGTCCAAGCGCCTTCTCATAAGCCCCGATCGGTCCACGCGCCGTCCCCGAGCGCCGATCGGTTCACGCCCCGTCACCTGAGCCCCGATCATTCGAAGCGCCGTCTCCGAGCCCCGATCGGTCCACGCGCCGTCTCCTGAGCCCGGATCGTTCCACGCGTCGTCCCCGAATCCCCGATCCGTACACGCGTCGTCTCCGAGCCTCGATCGGTCCACGCGCCGTCGCCGAACCCCAATTGGTCCACGCGAAACCGCCTGAGCCCCAGTCGGTCCACGCGCTGTCTCCGAGCCCCGATGGGTCCACGCGTCGTCTCCGAGCCCCGATCGGTCTACGCGCCGTCGCCGAGTCATGATCTGTCCACGCGCGGCCTCCTGAGACCCGATCGGTTTACGCGGCGCCTCCGGAGCCCCGACCGATCCACACGAGTCTCCTGAGCCCCGGTCGCTCCACGCGCCGTCTCCGAGCGCCGATTGGTGCACGCGCCGTCTCCTGAGCACCGATCGTTCCACACGCCGCCTCCTAAGCCCCGATCTGTCCAGGCGTCGACTCCTAAGCCCCGACCGATCCACGCGCCGTCTCCTGAGCCCCGTTCGGCCCACGCGCCGTCTCCTAAGGCCCGATCTGTCCATGGGGCGTCTCCGAGCCGCGATCGGTAAACGCGCCCTCACCAAGCCCCGATCCGTACACGCGTCGTCTCCGAGCCCCGATGGGTCCACGCGCCGTCGCCGAGCCCCGATCGGTCCACGCGCCGTCTCCTGAGCCCCGATCTGTCCACACCCCTTCTCCTGAGCCCCGATCGGTCCACGCGTCGTCTCCTGAGCCCCAATTAGTCCACGCGCCGTCTCCTAAGCCCTGATCCGTCCACGGGCCGTGTCCGAGCTCCGATCGGTTGACGCGCCGTCTCCAAACCTCGATCCGTACACGCGTCGTCTCCGAGCCCTGATCGGTCCACGCGCCATCGCCGAGCCCCGATCGGTCCACGCGCCCTCTCCGAGCGCCGATCATTTCACGCGCCATCTCCTGAGCCCCGATCGGTCCACACCCCTTCTCCTGAGCCCCGATCGATTCACGTGCCGTCTCCTAAGCCCCGATCGGTTCACCCGTCGTCTCTTAAGTCCCAATCGGTCCACGCGCCCTCTCCGAGCGCCGATCATTTCACGCGCCGT